>VUQH01031916.1:0-39746 GCA_015106775.1 Etroplus canarensis
CTTTTCTTTTTTTTCCAAAAAAAATTTTTTTTTTTTTTTTTTTTTTTTTTTTTTTTGCTTGAGCCGTCTCAGAAGTCTTTGGCCTTTATATGGATTGTTCTGTAAATTTGTAAAAATATATTAAAAAGTCACAAGTAGAAAAATACCCCCCCCCGTGGATCGCCACATTACCGTGGTGGGGGGTTTGCGAGTTCTTATGATCCCAGGAGCTATGTTGTCAGGGGCAGTTTGCCCCTGGTAGGGTCACCCACGGCAAACAGGTCCTGGGTGAAGAGCCAGACCAAGAGCGGTCCAAAGATCCCCATGAAAAGGAGACACAGGACACAGTGTACCTCACCCGGTTTGGGGTTACCGGGGCCCCGCCCTGGAGCCAGGCCTGGGGGAGGGGCTCGACAGCTAGCGCCTGGTGGCCGGGGTTTCACCCACGGAACCCGGCTGGGCCCAGCCCAAAGAAGCGACGTGGGTCTGCCCTCCAGTGGGCTCACCACCTGCAGGAGGGACCATGGGGGTCCGGTGCGATGTGAATTGGGTGGCGGTCCAGGGCGGAGACCTTGGCGGCCCAATCCTCGGCTGGCTAGACTGGCTCTTGGGATATTGTACTGTATATTTGTATATTGTTTTAATATATCTAGGCTAGTTTTTCATTGTATTGTTATTGTCTCTGTGTTTAATGCTGCTGCTACACTGCAATTTCCCAGCTTGGGATCAATAAAATCTATCTATCTATCTATCTATCTATCTATCTAATCCCCGAGGGGAAATTGCTTAAGCATTTCCATTTAACTACTCAGCTACAGTAGTTGAGTAGTTGAGTTGCCCCTGCTACCCTTCAAAAATTGATAGACCAGGTACTCTAAGGACTTCCTGATTATGCATGTACATATCTCAATGACACCAACAGTGGCACCTTGGAGGCACACATGGAACATCTCAGAATGGTCCTAGGTCGCATAATCTGCTGGCCTCACCACCAACCCAGCAAAGTGTGTCCTACTCAGAGCAGGAGAGCACAGATAGTACCTTGGATTCACCATAGAAGGTAGGGTCATAAAGCCACTATTGAATCATGTCCTCTTCCACAAAGTATGTAACAGCTGAGATCCTCACTTGGGATGGCTGGCTTCTACTATTACTGCACTCCAAATTTCACTGGCAGAGCAACTGTCTCAACAAATATGGCAGGCATACAGTGACCTAACCAGGTTCAGTGGACCGCAGAAGCAGTGGCAGGTTTTTGCGATGTCCAAAAATCCCCGAGTAAGAATGCAGTTCTTTATAGTCCGGATGTTAATAAAGACTGACTGATGCTTCTTAAAGGGATACTGGAGGTGTGCTTCTGCAGGGATCACTGGAGGATCAATGTCAGTTGAGGTATGCTTCGTCACTTTTGAGAAGGAAGCTTTATTTTGTTGCTTTATTATCCTATGTTGCAGTACAGCTTGAATCCAGTTCTGTTAAGCTGACCTCCTTTTAAGAGCCTAGAACTATGCTCTGTCTTTTTTGAATTTGTTAAATTCTGTTTTTGTAAAATAAAACCTGCGTTTCTAAAAAACAACAATGAAAAAGTATTGTGTCCTCCCTAACCAGCTTGGTTCCCTCACAACCACTTTCTCTCAATCTGGGCACTGTAGAGTTTTACCAAACAAGAAAAAAAAACATATTGGCTAGTCTATCCAAAATCTGGTCAGGCAGCACATTAAGCAGGGTATTCCAGACTTACTTCTCCCCAGCAGCACTTTCCATTTTTTTTTCTGTGGGATCCCGAGGCATTCTCAGGCCAGATGAGAAATATAATCACTCCAGTGAGTTGTGGGTCTCCTCCCAGTTGGGTGTCCCTGGGAAACTGCCAAAGAGGCACCCTAATCAGATGCCTGTACCACTTCAATCGGCTCCCTTCAATACAAAGGCGCTGCAGCTCTCCCCCAGCTCCCCACCTTATCGTTAATGCTAAGCCACTGTAAGGCGAAAACTCATTTTGTTCCATTGTATTTGGGATTTTATTCTTTCAGTTGTGACATTGATCTCATGATCAGAGATGAGGGCTGGAACATAGATCAACTGGTGAATTGAAAGCTTAAATTTTGATTTGATATTGGCTAGTGATAATCATAAATAAGGAATCACTTATTTTAAAATAGTGTTTTAATATTGTAGGTTCTCAATGCATGGAGCTAGTTTACATCTATTGTCTGTATCTATATATTATCATCTATCATCTATCAGACCTTGTATCTTTAAATGCTTCTCAAACACTTAAAATTCATAAGCAACGAAATGTACATGTTCGCTACTAGTTGTTTTGATATAACCAGCTCATAGTTGGTAATATATAGTATTTCTAAGTGTACCTTGCATTTTTTTTCTGGCTTTATGACTCTTGTCCAGCTGTGTCTAGTGTTTAGTAAAAGTTATATAATTTTTGTAAGATTTTGTGCTATTTTTGTACTGTAGCATCACTGAAGTGCCTACATGGATTCTCTCAGCCTGCTCCAGAACAGCGTGTATGTTCACTGAATTTAAGAGAACTGCCCTGAGTTTTATCATATTTGTTATCTGATTTATCTGTGTTACTGGTTTGCAGTGTTACTCAGTAGAGTGTGGTGAATTTTAAAGAAAGGCAAGCGGAGATGACGACCAGCTTCAGAAATTTCTGAAATATCCAGATCAGCCAGTCTGGCACCAACAAACACGTGACATTCACAGTCGCAAAAATCATGTTCCCATTCTGATGCTTGGTTTGAACTTCAGCAGGTCTTCCTGATTATTCCTCAACTACTGCAATAGCGTCATGTCTTGACTTGACAGTTAGTCCGTATTCAGGTGGCAGTATGTCGCTTAATGGTCAACTGCAACTGGTCCAAAATGCTGCAGCTCGACTTTTAACTGGCACATGTAAGCGAGACCACATATCCCCCATGTGGGCTTTTTACACTGGCTCCCACTTGAGGATGGATTTTAAATTGTATTGTTAGTTTTTAAATCATTGCACAGGTTGGTACCTCCCTACCTCTCTGATCTTTTAACACTGCACAATCCCATAAGATCATTGAGGTCTGCTGAGCAGATGCTTTTAGATGTACCGAGTTCCAGATTAAAACATAGAGGAGATCAGGCTTTTGCGATAGCTGCTCCTAAACTGTAGAACAAACTGTCCCTTCACATCAGGACCTCCCCATCATTACACACTTTTAAATTTCTTTTGAAACTCTATTTTTATTTGTTGGCTTTTAAACCAGACTGAGTTCTTGTAATTTTTTAAGTAGTAATATGTTGTCTTATTCATGTGTTTTTAATCTGTATGTTTTTTATGTTGTTTTGTTCTCTTGGCTGTGCAGCCCTTTGGTCAGCAGATGATGGTTTTAAAAGTGCTTAAAATAAACTTGACTTGATTTGATAACATGCCTAAATGCACTTAGTTGCTGCCATGTGATCTGCTGATATTTGCAGTAATGACCAAATGAGTAGCTGAAATATTGTAACTTGTCTGCTGGATCTTTTCCAAACTTTGTACAATGCCTATAAAAAAGTATTCAAACCCCTTGAATGTTTCATCCTGTTTTTGGTGTAGTAAATTAAATCATGGTCATTATAATTTGGCTTTTTTTGACAAGAATTTCTTTTTTTTTATTAAAAAAAAACCTTCTTTCAGGTCAAAGAAAAAACAGAGTTTTACAAACTGTCAGTTAATTTAAAATCTATTATGTAAAATAAATGTTTGTATAAATATTCACCCCTTTTAGGTCAGTATTTAGTAGATGCACCTTTGGCTGCAATTACCACACTGAGTCTGCGTGAATATGTCTCAGGCATCTGGACACTGACATTTTTCTTCATTCTTCCTTGCAAAACAGCTCAAGCTCTGTCAGGCTGCTTGGGGATTAAATGAAGCAGCTCTTTACAAATCCAACCTCAGACTCTTGATTGGATCAAGATCCAGGCTTTGACTCGGCCAGTCCAGAACATTCACCGTGTTGTCTCTGAACCCTTCATGTGTAGCTTTTGCTGTATGCTTGGGGTCGTTCTCTTAGTGCAAAATAAATCTTCTCCCAAGCCGTACTCATCTTTCAGCCTGAGACAGATTATCCTCCAGGATTTGGCACTATTTTTCTGCATTCATATCCTCTCTACCTTTAAAAGCTGTCCTGTGCCTGCTGCTGAGAAGCATCCCCAGAGCATGATGCTGTCACCACCATGCTTCACAGTGAAGATGGTGTGTTTGTGGTGATGTGTGTGCAGCATTTGGTGTTTGCCAAACATAGTGTCTAGTCTGATAGCCAAAAAGCTATCAGACTAGACACTCCCACATGCCTTTGGGTAAATTCCATGGAGATTTCTTATGCGCTTTTTTCAATAATGACTTTCTCTTTGCCACTCTCCCAACAGTTGTTGTATGTAGAGTCTCTCCCATCTGAGCCACTGAGGCTTTTAATTCTTTCAAAGTGGTCGTAGGTGTCTTGGTGGCCTCCCTCACCAGTCTTCTTCTTACCCGGCCAGCTCTAGGCAGATTTACACAAGTGCCATACTGCTCCCGTTTCTTAAAGATGGATTTGACTGAACTCTGTGGGATGTCCAGTGGGTAGCAAATCTTTTTTGTAGCCATGTCCTGACTTATACTTTTCAATGAGCTTTCCTCTGAGTGGCTTGGAGTGTTCTTTTGTCCTCATGTTGCAGTTGTAGCAAGAATACTGATGAACATGCTGCTGAGAAGCATCCCCAGAGCATGGTACTGCCACCACCATGCTTCACAGTAGAGATGATGTGTTTATGATGAGTGTTCTTTTGTTCTTATGTAGCAGTTGTAGCAGGAATACTTATGAACCACAGACTAGGCCTCCCAGACACAGGTGTTTTTACACTACAATAACTTGACACACATGAACTGCACTCAGGTGATCTCCACTTTACTAATTGTGACACTGCTGGAATCAACTGGCTGGATGTCTGTTGAATTAGGTCAGTCCCTTTAAATGAGGTGAATATTTATGCAAACATTTATATTAGACTATTTATTTTTAATTACAGTAATTGACATTAATTTGTAAACATCTGTTTCCACTTTGCAAGCAATAAAAGGATGAACACTTTTTACAGGCATTGTATGTTTAATATTTATGATGGGTAGAACATCTGATAACAATTCAAAGGTCAAGTTCACATGGGGTCAGATTTAAGGTGGAAGCATACCAGCCAAGTTCTGGGCATTTCATTAATTCTACCCTTATCACCAAAATACTTAGCATGAGTTGGCAATGACAAGCATAGGAGGAATTTTTTTTAAAGAACTCTTCTTGAATAAAAGCATTATTATTAGCATATTTTATTTTTCTGTCAAAAGCAAAAATATTTATTTGCAGAAACATTTTTTAATGTTTCTTAACAT
Source organism: Etroplus canarensis (assembly GCA_015106775.1). Taxonomy (NCBI): domain Eukaryota; kingdom Metazoa; phylum Chordata; class Actinopteri; order Cichliformes; family Cichlidae; genus Etroplus; species Etroplus canarensis. Next base: position 5,381 of record VUQH01031916.1, read on the forward strand.
ATTTGCACATGTGAACAATAATGTGCAGAATATAACTGATCTCAGAGCAGTGAAAGCAGAGACAGGAACAGCTTGTCTGGCACACTAGTCTATTGTGAGTCTCCCAGGGCCTTGTACTATGAAACAAATCTTCACTCACCCTAACATTGGTAACATTGTGGTAACAGGTAGGTGGCTATCAACTCAATAAGTCAACCCAGAGTTTATTAACCTAATTATGAGCCCATTCAAAAGAAGCGGGTGGTTGGAAAAATAAAGAAATATTAAAGACATGATACAGACTGAAAGGAACATAGCTGCTACAAACAATCAGTGGCATGAGTGTCTGTTACAGGAAAAGCACTCAACAGTTGTATTGTATTAAACACACAGTATGTGTATGTGTGTGTGTGTGTGTGTGTGTGTGTGTGTGTGTGTGTGTGTGTGTGTGTGTATAATACTATATACTTTACACCCATATGTGGAAGAACCTGAATTCCGGCATTTGCTTCAGGTCATTGAGCCACAAGAGAATCAGTAAAAGGTCAGTGAAGAACTGATGTGGGGCAGTTAGGACCACACTTCGAGTAAGAGGTCATCCTATGGTATAGATGTGGAACAAATTAACAATATAACATTAAATAAAAAAATCTAAAAAAGACTAAATAAATGCTTTTGGATTTTGTCTCCATCACTTACTCTCTTTATGATGATCAGCTGAGTTTACCAGTGTTACCCAATGTCAAGCAGTAAATATAAAGGCTATACGTTTTAGGCTATACTAAATATTGGGAGAGATTGGGAGAGATCATCAGCAGTCGTCCTTATAGTGCTATTTTGAGGTGCTTTTCAGCCTGAGAGAAGACAATGAATTTGGCCCTAATTACTGATGTGGCTCTTAGTTTTCTCCATAATGGCCGCCTCAGGATTAGCAGACAGAGTGTCAGCCTGTATTTAACTGTAATAAAGCTTCATTTTGGCTGTGTGGCTGAGACTACTGCTCCTTCCGTCCACTAAACTCTTTATCTATTCCATTACGATGAAAAAGAAAGAGCCAGGGGGCAAATCTCTGTTTAAAACAGATTAGGATGTCAGCATCAAACAAGGGACAATGTCAAGGATATGAGTTTTTGAGGGTTTGAGATATCTATCTGTCTATCTATCTATCTAGTGAAAAAGAAAATTTTCAGAGATTAAAAAAAAAAACCGGTTCTGGCAGTTTGTTGGTCAGGAGCACTCAGGTGTGTGTTAAACACAATACCACAAGGTCAGACCGTACAATGCTCAGAGAAATTGCAAAAACACTCAAAAGCTACCTCTCAGACTCTACAGGCCTCAGTTGGCGTGTTACATGTTGAAGTTCTTGACAGTACACTTGGAAAAAGACGTGTGGCTTTGGTTAGAAAAGTTGTCCGGATAAAGCTTCTTCTCAATAAAAGAAATAGGGCAGCTTCAGTTTACAAAGTTGCATCTGAACAAAACGCAAGTCTTCTTATACAGTGTTCTTTGGACGAGACTAAAGTCGAGATGTTTGGCCATATGCATGGTGCCACCATTGGTCAAAACTAAACACAGCTTATTAATACCAACACCTCATACCTACTGTCAAGCACAGAGGTGAAGGGGGAATGATTGGAGATTGTTTTGTAGTCACAGGACCTGTGCACCTCGCTATCACTAAGTCAACCATGGACTTGTCTGTATATCAAAGTATTCTAGAGTCAAATGTGAGGCCATCTGTCCGACAGCTTGACTGAAATAGATTCATGCAACAGGCCATTGCACCCAAGCACACCAGCAAATCTCCAACAGATTGCCTGAGGAAGAAAACAATCAAGGTGTTGCAACTGCCCTGTCAAAGCTTAGACCTCATTCCAATTGAAATATTGTTGTGGGACCTTAAGAGAACTATGCATAAATGGATGCCTGCAAACCTCAAAGAACTAGAGTAATGTTGGAAAGAACAGTGGGACAACATTACTCCACACAATGTGAGGGATTGATAAAGCTGTACAGAAACTGATTACATTAAGTTATTGCAGCTAAAGGTTTTTCTAAACGCAACTGAATTAGGGGTGTACTTTGTTTTTCACTGGACAACATAGAGCCCACAGAAGATGTTCTTTTTTTACATGACTGACGGTCTGTCTGTCTGTTCTAAGATTTGTAACACAGGCAGTCCACATGGTTACAAATGTTGGGGTGCACAGTGGTATCAATACGAGGTTTTATGTTGACCCGTGTGTAGACTGACATAAACTCTTAGGACTACATTGGATGCAGAACACATTATGCCTTTAATTTTTTTACTTAATATAACATAACATGAATGCTCCACAATGGTGTGCCTTCTTATTATGCAAAAAATCTGAAGCAAGCACTTTTTGTCATATTGCCTAAGCAAATTGCCAGCAGCCTGAAAAATGGATTTAGCAGTTTTGAAAAGCACTTTCTGCTTATTCCTTGAAGTGGTACCATGGAACTAGCTTACAGTTAACACCCTAGTGCCATAATAACCTGTGAACTTATATTATGGTGCACTGCAGAGTACTTCATGGTAGGTGTTTGCATCATTCTTGACCTAAAAATGCAGATGATTAATGGGTGAAAACAAAGGTTCAGTATAATCACACTTAACAGCTGACTCTGGGAAATTTGGGTTCACAACTGTGTGCATGTGTCCATGTGTCTTTCTGTGTGTATGTACGTGGATGCAGCTGGTCACCCCAGCACATCCAGACCAAACTGTTGATCTCAGACTTTGCCATATTTGCACATACACACCACCCGCATATCCCTTCCCATCCTTCCTGCTTGCTTTCCCTGGTGCTTGCTGCTAAAAGCAAGCTGCTATTCTAGGAGCAAGGTAACAATCAACACGGCCAAGATCGTTACCCTCACTTTTCCCCGCGGGCCAAGCACAGAAAATAACTTTCTCTTTCCCTGGCATCTGCAGATACTGGGGTAAATGAAGACATACAGCCCCCAGGTCCAGCGGCCTGCTCAAGGTAACCTCTGCTGTCAGCACACATTTACAAATGCCGCCTGTCGAGGGGAGGGAGGCACCGGGAAAGTGGAAAATAATATGCCACCAAGGTAATGCCCCATGCTTGATAAATTATTAAATAAATACCACAACCCAATTCCCTTTCATCTCCATAAGTAAATTTGCAAAGGCGAAATCCACCTTGGATCTCTTCAAGCAAAACCCAGTTTTTTCCTGCAAGTAGTCAACACTTCAGAAAATCCAGATGGTAGGTTTGGTTGTTTGTTGTAGCATTCCCTGATTTAAATTAGGATTTAAAGGCAAATTAAGGTTTGTATTTTACAATAAATGACACTAAACACTATTTTAGTGTAGGAGTGTTTCTGGTTCAAATTTTTAGATGATCTTGGAAAAATTCAGAGAGTTGTAGAAGAGGCCAGAGTGGGATGGATGTGCAAATCAAGTAAGTTTTCTGTGTATGCATTGTGATGTAAATGTAGAAGGTGTAGGCGATAATTTGAAGCTCTGTTATATTTGTACAATAAATTTAAATCTACTTGAACATTCTTAATTATGTATTTGCTTTTCCTTTTATGACAGCATGTCTCCACAGTGGGACTGCTCACTGATACAGAGAAGATAAAATATAAGCAGTAAAGTGGCCATAAAACTTTTGCCTCTTTTCTCCAGTTTCCTTTTTTTTTTAAAACTATTGAAGTTATGGTGTGTGTGCATGCTCATTCCTGTGTATGTGAATGTTTATATGACAGCAAAGTGCCTGCATTCACTGACAATACTTATCCTTGGGGAAGCTTACAAGAGCTCTTGCTGCTGTGTGCAAGGACATTATGTATTAGAGACAAGGGAGCAAGCTGGAGGCTCTTGCTTTAGGCAATGTTTTCAACATTGGCTCTGCATATGTAATTAAGAAGATGTTCCTATTGTTAACATATATACATATATGTATGTTAACATATATATATATACACACATATATATGCATCCCTCCCTTAGGGGGGGTGTTATTTGCCTGTTCTTCAAGCTCAGGTCCTCCACCAGGGGACCGGGAGTATTCACCGTTCTATCCAGTTCTTTGGACTGTACTCTTCTGGACAAAGACCTCTGGTGTTGCGCCTGGATCCTGCTGAAGCCACCCTCCCAGTTTGAGAGTTACAGCTCCAGATGCTTGTATTACCACTAGAATCACTTTAGACTGTGGTCTTCTGCTCTTTGTCAAACTTTCTTTATCTGTTTGGTTGAGCAGCAACTGTCTGTCAGTCTGGAACTTGAAGTCCCACAGGACCTTAACCCTGTTGCTCTCAACCATCTTCAGAAGTGTCTCCCATTGGGACCTGGGGCCTTTTAATTTATAAGCAGTGCAGTTGTTCATATACACTGTCTTAGGCGTTCAGTTGTGCCTCTCAGTGTACACTATCCCAGCTTACTTCCTATAGCAAGCTACTATGTGCTGGACTGTCTCTGGGACTCCTCTGCATTGTAAACAACTTGGGTCCTGTCTGCTGTGGCATTCCTGCCTCTATGGACCTGGTGCTTGGTGTCTGTTCTTGCAGCACCATGATCAGAGCCTCTGTGCTGTCCTTTAGGCCACCTTTTCGAGCCAACATTAGGATGTCATGATGTCCGCCATTTCTTCTATCTGCCGATGATATATTCCATGGAGGGATGCATCTTCTATGCTCTGTCCTCCTATAGCTCCTCACTGTCTGCCTTCAACTGCCTGAGACACTCTTGTATCAGCTCATCTTTGAGAGATATTCATGGATGTGCATCATTTCATCTTAAATCGTGGTCCTGACACTCGCTAATCCTCCCTCTCCTTCTTCCTGTTGCTTGTAGAGCCTCAGGGGGCTGGACTTTGGGTGGAAACCTCCATGCATTGAGAGGAGTTGGCATCTATTTCATCCTGTGGCAAGCTTATTATTTGAGCTGGGTATCTGATCACAGGTGTGGTATATGTATTTATGACTTAGATCTTATTCCTTCCTTCCATCAGCACCTGTCTGACTTCTGGAGGTATTTGGCTGTAGCTGGCCTTCTTGCACCTCCATTGCAGTATCCGTTGACCTGTGACATACCCAGGTAATCATACCTGTCCTGTATGTCCACTATCCTGCTTTCTGGCAATTCAACCCTTTCAGTCTGGATCACCTTCTCTCTTTTTTACTATTCAGTTGTAGTTTTTCATTCTGGATGACACCCTGATGTCCTCGCTGTAGATTACGGTGAGTTGGATCTGTTAGTCAATGTCTTGCTCACTCCTGGTGTACAATTTTATGTCATCACTGAATAGGAGGTGGTTAATAGGTACTCTCAAACAGTTTTTCCAATGAAATTAAAGTAGAATGCAAACTATATCTACATTGTGATAACCCCAAAAACTAAAGCTTTCAATCTGGAGGGAAAAATCTCTTTGTGCCTATCCTCAATTCCATTCAAAGAGGACTACATTCTTGACCTGGTTACTCCAGTAACCTGCTTTTGGTTGCATACAACGAAGGACAAATGGGACACAATAACCTGGATAAACTTGTGTTCTTATCAGAAGAAACATGGTTAACACTTATGGCACAGAAACAGTTTTCACTGTTGTATTTTATCAAAGTGTTACAGATTGACTCTTTTGAGTGCTAGGTCAAAATGAAACAACCTGCTGGACTCTCTGATATGCTCCTTCATTTGACCTACTAGGATATTATGTTAAAGCTTTATAACCAAGCACATTTTTGTCAAATTAATGTCAGCTTCAAAGGACTTAACAATATAGCAAAATTCAAAGAGTATATGTGGTTGAAAAACATCTTGTTACTGTCAGTGTATCTGTCTTTCTGTTTAGAATTCGATTTTGAAAAGATTGAGATTAATTACTTTGATATCGCAGTGAAACTAAAAGTAAGATTTTTCTCTGTCTAAACAGAGAAGAGAAGAATTTTCTATTTTTAAATTAAATACTTTATGAATTCATTATCTCCTTTATTCAATACCTTCATGGATTTTGTCTGGTAACTAAGTTTCTTATTGTAGCTAATCATGTTAAATTTTATTTTGTTAGTCCTTCAACTTCATCATTCTTCTCTAGCATGTTAGTGGCAAATTTAACTTAAGCAGTTTTATAACCATTAAGTATAAGGTAAACACATTGTAGGACAATTGGAGTGCTTTCTTCACCCCAAGGCTATTTGCTGTACTTATCTCCATATAAATATGCACATTCTGTAGGTCAGAGACAAGATTTGCAGCACAGGAACATTTCTCATTTTTATTTTTAGTCCAAGCAGTATTGACCAATTACATTTAAGCAGGCTTTGGCTGTATGCATACTAACCAACATGTGACTATGACTGTCTCACAGAGGCCCGATACATTGACAAATTGTTACAAAATACGTTTAACCATATTAAAAAGACAGAATACAAATATTTTTATCAGCTGTCTGCTTTGAGTGTGCATGCTTCTGAGATCTATCCATCTGTCCATCTATAGATCCATCCATAGTCCAGGCCATGGGGAGTCCATTCTAAACAAAGGATGTCCAGAACCTCCTCTCAGCAGCCACCATCTACTGTACAGCCCTCCCAAAGGGACACCAGGATGTTCTCAAACCAACAAAGTTACCTAATCTCTTCACTGTGTCCTGGGTCTGTGCCAGAAGAATATGCCAGAAACATGCTAAGGAGATGTCCTTGTAAGATGTCTACCTCAACTGGTTCCTTCTGACTCAAATGATAAGCAGCTCTACTCTGAGCTCCTCCTGAAAGACCAACACCTCTGCCCTTCCTCCAAGACTGAGCACTCCTTGGAGAAAGCTCCTTTCTGCCAGTTGTATTGTTATTATAAAATTCTTTTTATCATTATCCACAGGTCATGGCTATAGGTGAGGGTAGGACCAGATCTGGGTCAGTAAGTCTCACTTCACCTTGCCAGCCGCATCTGTCTTTAAATCATCTTCTTCTCTTCAACCTAACTCTGAGAACCATGACATTGGACTTGGAATTGCTAATTCTCTGAAGTTTTCCACTCAGCTTCATATGTCCCAATAGCAAGCTGGAGTTCACTGCTCGTAACGAAGAGATTTCTAAATTTGGCTCAGAAACCTATTGTGCAGTTATATCAGCAGTCACGGTAAGTCTGAGATTCCGTCATCAATTCTGACTTATGTTAGGACAGCTACCTGTAAGTATTTTGACTGCGCGTGGAACAAATGAATGCTACCGTTTTAATTCTGTTCATCCTCTGTGTTTTGTGTGGTGTTGTTTTTTTAACCATTATTTACATTTTGACACTAGTTAATTGTTAAATACAGATAGCCTGAGGAATACCAAGGAGTTGAATGCAGGTAAGAGTGTAATACAGTCCTGGATGACCTGAGTATACATTTAATAAATAAATTCTGAACTCAGTCTTGAGAAATTTAATTTGTCATTAAGCTGCAGTTGCTACTTGTGTCGACAGCAGTGTTAACTTTCTCAATATGCCAGGTTTAGTATGACCAACACAGGCCCTGTGGTACAGTTCCTAGCCAGACAAACTGCTGTATATGTGTGCATGATGAAATACTGTAGTTACGCTGCATGTAAGGTTACAGCCTTATCAGACTGAGTGTTTTTGAACACAGTGTCTCAATGTATCCTGCATTGGAGAGGCAGTCTTTCTACCTGTTCTCCAGAGCTGAAGTGACAGTCAGCATGGTAGAGAGACGATAAATGGAGAATTGCATGCAAGCTTTTTCTTTTTCCTTCTACTTGTTTCCTTTCGCTCGCTCTGTTTTCACTGTGTGTTGCTGTCTTCCTGTTGCTGTCGACATTCTGTCTTTCTTCCAATCCTATCCCCTATATCGTCACCCCACATCTAACTCTCTTCCTCTCACCCTCCTCTCTCTGTCTGACAGCAGTAAGACTCCTTTGGGAGGTAATTAGGAAAAACTCAGCAGAGACACACACAGCAGCTGCTGAAAACAAGGCTTTCAATCGCTTTACTCTTTCTCTGCATTACAATAGCAAAAGGCCGGGAGTCAGGGGAAGAGGATGATGAGGGAGGGTGCGCCGGCATACCCAGGACATCTTTAGGGAGCAATGTCAGGGAGAAAATGCTGCTTTGGTAATCCCAAATTTTCATGCACTGAAGAACCGGTTGCAAGTTTCAAATTACTTGTACCTGCACTTGTGTCACTCAGAGTCAAAAGGTCTCGTCTGGTCTTGTCTGGCAAATTGGCAGGTTTGGCTATAAAAGAAGCACTCAAAGTGAAGAGGACATAAAAACTCAGAGTGTGCAAAAGGAGACACATTTCAGTAATTTGGGACAGAGATAAAGTTACTTTTCTTCCTAAAAGCAATTTGTTCACTTCTGAAAACTGCATGTTATTGGCCTTAAGCCTTGTTCTCTGCAAGCTAGTAAACAAAACTGTGGGATAAATCTGTAATAACGGCACCTGATGGTTCTTTTCTTTTCAAAGAACCTGCTACCCTCAGGGCTGATTTCAAGTGTTTTTCATCAAGCTCGTGGTCATTCTGTGCCATCTCTGCACACTATGAGTGACCTAGTTCAAATACTTTACTCTAGAGACGAGGTAGATGCTTGCCATTATTCAGTGTTAGTGACCATGAACCAAACTTTCAACCATAACATTTTATAGGTATAAGTCAAATGCCATGCTCTGTATCTCTGTTCCTATATTTACTTTTTTCTGTCAAATGAACCCTTAAAAATAAGAAGACCCTTTCCATTACTTCTGGTCCTAATGGATGATGATATGATAGCCATCTTACACAACCCAGGCTTTTCAGTGGTTTCGACAGTGGCTCATTGATTTGGATAATGGAAGAAAATATAAATTCACTGCTTTTTCGACACAATTTCTTTCTACCACTCAGACAGAACAACATGGTAACAGTTGTGCAAGCACTGGGATAGAGCTTAACGCCTCTGCAGTATGCAATATGCTCACCATTACACTGCTAACACGCTGACAATGAGCAGTTTTAATGTGAACAGTTTTACCATCTTAGTGTGTTACTGCCATGTCAGCATTTACTAATTAGCTCTTAAGACAAGGAAAAGCTAAAACTAATGTAAAAATAGTGATTATAAGGGTTTATGGTGGATGAATATTGATTGTCATTGTATCCTAAGAGAAGGATAGACAGTCATGAGACTCCTTTCAATAGGTGTTGAGACATTTCACTCAAAGCTGCAAATGTCAGCCTCATGATCACACTATGATGTCCTCATGATGATGAAAAGGCTGGAGAACTAAACAGTGCTCTCAGTATTGTACATTATGTAGTAGTATTCCAAACATCTCACCTTCTATTTAGCTTGTAGTCTTTTTTTTTTTTTTTTGCAGTTTTTTTATTACAATTTTTGACATAACTTAAATATTGACTTTCTATGAACTTTCTATGAACTGAAGTTATTTTATATTGTTGGCTAAGAGCCAACAATATGAACATTCCACATGCTGTAAGTGGGTAGTGTGGATGAGTTTTTGTAGTAGTAAGCAATAACTACTTTTACATCATTCTTTATTGCCTGCAGATGCAAAGTCTGTTATTACAGCGGTGAGGGCAAGACAGCAAAGCAGCTATATGGAGTAGTTACAGGGGGATGCACTGCTGTGCACTTTACATACAAGAATACATGAATGCTAATTATATACATAAACACAAACATTTACATACACCTGCAGTTGCAAAGTGCGCTGGCAGTTTTGGAGCTTTCAGTCAGCAATTACCTTCCACTTAAGATTGTTCATCTGAATTCACATTCAATAGATCTACATTAAGTTACTAATAAATTATATGTTGCAGGTTTGCAATATGCTGCCACAAATATGCTAAAGAATACATTTTTAAAAATATAGGTGGCTTATCAAACATTAGACCCTAAAATCTCTAATATAATGTTTAGGGTGAAATTTTTTATTAAAATTTCCTAAATTGTGCGCTAAAAGTTACTTTTCTCTAAATTGCCTTTAGACAATAGCAAACATGCTGGTATTATTATTCATATTTGGCTCCTAAAATACACAAAAGTATGGCACATTGATGCTGATGCTTCATTGAACCTTGCTAAAGATGGATGGATGCTGAAAATACAGAGGATGAACACAAAGAGGAAGGGATGGAGGGTAATACTGTGCCACGGAATGAAAGAAAGAGCTGAGGATGAATGGCTCGCCTTCTCTGTCTGTGGACTTTGGGCAGGCAGGGCAGGCATATCTGGATAGGCTCCAAAATGAACAGCTTTTACCTTTGGACATAAAGACAAGTGAAGACAATTAATTTGGCTGGGAGGTTTATTCAGTGGACACCAACAAATATACACCAACATTTTAAACTGATATGAAAACCCTTCAGAAAACATGATTGTGAGCAACACTTAAAAAAATTAGTTATTTTATGTCTAAGAATGTATCACACATTTGGCATGCTCGTCATGTTTGCCCTTGTTGTTTGTGCAGTATAAACATCATTATGTTAACAGTCTTTGCGTATTCAGTTCTGGATATAGCACCATCAATCCATCCTTTTTCTTATATTTCTCTTATTCAGTTCAGGGTAGTGGGGAGCCTATCCCAACTGTCACAGGGCAAAAGATAGTGTACATCTTGAGCTAGTCACCACAGACAGGCAGACAGCAATTTATGTTCACATTGATACCTAAGGCCAATTTAGACCTGACTTGCATGTCTTTGGACTATGAGAGGAAGCACGTGTAGAGTACACACATAGGCACAGGGAAAGCATGCATGCCCAGAACTCCACACAGAAGGGCCCCACCTGGCCAGTGGATTTGAACCCAGAACCATTTTGCTATGAGGCAACAATGTGAACCACTGTAACATAATTAACAATTTCTGATAACAGGTCTACTGAAATCAAAAGTCTTATTGATCTCCCTTTTAAGGTTGTCGTCCTGGCATGGCCTGACAAATGTTTTTAGATTGCTTCCTGCAAGTCCCATTTTGTACATTTTTCACTATGCAGTTTCACCATGGACCCCTCAGCTTCTGCATTTCTATATCAGAATGTCCTGAATTTCATGTGGAGGGTCATCATTGTGTCAAGATTTGCATGTGAATGTTGAGAGGACCCAAACACAGGACGCCATTAAATACGATGAGGTGAACTCAGAGGGCTTTATTTAAGCAAGAAACTGGAATGGAATACAAACACAGGTCTGAAACTCAGAGAGCAAGAACACATTGAACCAGGAACACCGATATCTGACCTGACCAGACCAAACTGGACTAAAGTAACGATGAGACAAGGAATTGAAGAAAGGCAGGACTATATATAGACTCAGACTAATGACAAATGAGCAACAGGAAGGAGAGGGGCACAGGTGGCAACGATCAAGGACAGGATGCAAAACTAGATACAAAGCACAGAACAGAACTGGTTACCAAAATAAAACAGGAAATGATACATAACTGAGAATGCAGACAAGACTGAACTTGACATAAGACAAATCACACAGTAGGACAATACTGGGGGAAATTAAAGACACAAATGAAGGCTAGAACTAAGAAAAGGAAACTAAGGCTAGAATATTAAGAGTGTAATAAACAGTACTGAGAACTAAGAAATCCTATAAACAAGAACATACAAAACAAGAATACAAAAAACCAAGATAAAGACTATGAAACTGAAATTGCATGAAGAGCAGAAATACAGGGATTCAGACTGATAATGTAAAGAAAACACAAGGGGAGCTACAGTAAATAAAAGACAAAACCAAAACTGCATGAAACCAGAGCCTAGGTACAAGAATAAAAAGGAGACAGAGACAGGGAAACACGAGGAAGACATAAAGAGAACTAATAACCTAAATATAGGCAGTGTCTGGAACTGAGGCTTAAACATAAACTGAGGATACAATAGACGGAGCATGAAACTAAGAAACTAACCAACAATGATCAGAACTGAGGAACTGTGAAAACAAAACCCGGGCTCACAATAGTAAACAGAAACTGCACAAGGCACAAAAAATCAAGACTCAAGGATAAAATTTGCAGCATAAGGGAAGCAAGAAAAACACAACCAAATATACAAAAACCAAGAACCTATGTATATGAAGAGGAAAGAGGATGAGGAAGAGAAAAACTAACAAAACTCAGTCCCCTAAAGTCAAAACCCACAGACCATAACACATAAGTGGTGAGAACACGGTCTGTGGTTACGAGCAGTTTCCAGTGTAAAAATAAACAGAGAACATTTAGAGCAGTGATTCCCAAAGTGTGGGCCATGAAGTTACCACACATAGGTAATTTAAAATCTACCATTTGTAATTAAATATTTAAAAGGAAAAAAATCAAAACTTAAAATTAATAACAATTAAATTATGTGTTATTCATCATTTATCTGATCAGTTTTTGATTCAGAACTATCTTAGTTCTTGTGATCGTTAAGAGATTGTAATTGAAGGAATATGTAAGTAGTAGCCGAGAAATAGAGCAGTAGCTATCAAGGGCTAACAGCAGAGCAGTTGATGAATAATCAGCAGTAACAAGTAAAGCACGACAGAAGTTACATCAATCCACAAAAATGAAATAAAAACTTGTCAAAAGTGTCTCAAGTGAGAGCTTATTACTTAAGAGCCCCCTTCTTGCCCATGTGCTATGCTCGGAGATGCTAGCAGTTGAGATTATGAAACCATACAAGCTAAGTGCCCACATAGACGCTAAGCATAGACAACATTCATCAAGTCCCCAAGAATTTTTGGAAAATAAGCTAAGAGAGAATCTGACCTATAGAAAAGCACCCAAATTCATGTGTTGTAGTAGAACTAAGCACTAATAGACCTTGGGACATGGTGGAGAAACTCACTGAAAAGGATCAAAGATGTGGCTCTGTTGATTTCAGCTTTTCATGGAAGTTTCCACAGAAAGGCACTGGTCACAAGAAGAATGCCTGCGGTTCTGGATGAAGGAGTGAGTACACTGAACTTCATCAAATGCCACCCTCTGCAGCTGCACCTATCTCTTGTAGACTGAGGTCCAGTGACTTTCACATACATGTAGCAAGATGCTCACTCAACTTTTTTTGAATGCATGATAAAGTCATGACATTTTTTGTGGACTCCCATTATGAACTGTCAGATCAATTCTGTGACTTCAAGTAGCTGTATAAGTTGACCAATGTTTTCAGCTACCTAGATAGACTCACTCTATACCTTGAGAAACAGTGATCATGTTTCATTTCCACAGTAAAATAAAATCCACAATAACGATGCTCAAGCTGTGGGAGAGAAAAGTGGTTCAGAACAACTAAGAGTCCTTTGAAAAACTGTATGAATTTCTCAACAAAGAAGAGAGGCAGATCTCGGCCACCATGGAGTGTGCCCTCAGAGAGCACCTACAGATGCTGAATAGGTTTTAGAAATACTTCACTGTGCTCAGGGGCTGGATACAGAATCCATTTGTGACCCACAATGAGGTTGCCATGACAAATCTCAGGCCCAGGAAGCAGGATAGTCTTGCAGTGATCTTGTGATATTGTTTTGAAACCTGTTGTCACACGGAAGCACTTGGGACATTTCTGGTTATATCTTTACTCAGAATATACTGATCTGTCTAACAAACCATTGATGTTTCTGATGCCTTTTGTTGGTACTTATGGTGTAAAACTGGATTTTTAGTCCTTTCAAGACAAAGTATAGGAATAAACTAGATGATGGACCTGATCGCCACCTAAGGCTAATGTCCATTCAGCTGGGCAGCAAGACTTTGACAGCTTCAGTGCAACAACATCATCCTTCTCATGATGTAAGTTGCAGGAGACACAATGCAATTTTACCCAACAAGTGATTTGGATCCAGGGTATCAACACCACCTGTTTGAGGTTGGTCTCACTGACGATGGACTAAATACTGTGTCAATCATATGGACTTGTGAGCATGAGCAGTTTGTTTTGCACAGTTAAAGATGAACACGTTACTCATCAATAAGCCCAGCTGTGATGGAAAGTCATTACTGCATCGTAATGCATGCACTGAAAGAGATGTAAGTGTTGATCTGATTCACATTTAAAATATATTTCCGTCAGTTTTTTCTGCTGATATCAGATTAGAAACAGGGAAGTTTGATGTATTTCTCAGTTACTGGCTCTTTTCATTTTCATTCATTTGTTGCTTTACAAACTGTTCATTTAATTTGCAATGTATTACAGTATATCTGCATTCACAAAGAATTGTTTGATTTATAGACAAATCATACTGACAGATATACTTTGTCTTATTCTCATGTGTTAATTAGAGCTATAATTAAATGTATGGATAACCCACAAAATTCTTTCATATTTCAATGTTAGTTGCTAGTTGTTAGTTTGGAATGCTTCACTGGATGCATACAATGTGAACAGTGGTGTGTGCCATCGTGGTAACTCATAATGAATTGAAAGCTCACAAGTATTACAAAACGATCTTTGCTTACCATCTGGATCATCCATAGATTTGCCTCACTGCAACTTCACTTCCACTTTCTAAAAATGAAAATCAAGTTGTAGGCTGGACACACTAGAGGAGATCCAGCACGCGTCGCAGCTGCACAAGTGCAAGAGGACAGAATGGGACTTCCACTGTGAGATCTAAAATTGTGGCCACGCTGAAAACGGTGTAGAGGTGAGTGAGAAAATGACCCTGAACTGTTGCATTTAAATCAGGTAAGGCTTTTGATTTTCACGAACCTGTGTCTCAGAATGTTTTGATCATATCTTCCAATATGCAAAATGTTATCCAGCAAGTCTAAACAATTTGGGATACTTACAGTTCTGGGAGTTAACTGATCATTCAGATAAGAGAAGAGAGCTGGCCTTGAGAATTGAGTTTAAAGAGCCAATGAGCACACTGGTATCATAGGCACTCTAGGGACTGTTTTTTTTTTTTTTTTTTAACAATGTTTATTGGTGCATTCAAAAGTTTTTTTAAAACCAAAGCATTGCTTTTACTGCCTATGAAAATCAAGTTCAGTAAACATGTAATAAGCAAGTTTTGAGCGTATAGTTAAAATATGGTCAAACTTTGGACTGAATAGCATTCAGCAACCAGTTCCACCTTCCAACAGTGAAGCATTTAGAACATCCCTCTCACCAAGGACATTATTAATGTATCTTCGCCAAAAAAGAAGCTTTTTGCTAACTGGTCAGTTGTATACATTGTATGTTCTCTTTTGGTCCTTGCTAAGATCAGAGATGTGGTTAAATGATTTATGAAGAGTTGTGTATGCATTTGCATTGAGTGGGGATGCAGGCACAGGGCAGTGGGTGAGTTGTATACTGTACTGTGTGAGCTGACTAGGTTACAGGCTGACTAGCACTTAAAAGCATCTTTAGTAAGATAAAAGCTGTCTTTGGCCACTGTGTAGATTGGGTTGACATCTCAAGAGGAACAGACTTACTACAGCTGCCTTTTAATAATCCACAACTTTAAATTTTCCACTTAAGCTGAAAGAAAAAACAGGTAGCAATGGCATGAGGCAGCTCTGCAAATCCTGCTCTGCAAGTGTTGACACAGGGGGCTCGATGGCAGTCATCTCATAACCAATCCATAAAGCCTGAAATGTTCCTGTTCACTTAGGTGATACAGTGCCTCTTGGGGAGATGGGGAGATGAATTTAAAAGACACAATGTTACAGGCTCGAGGAATGAGTCACCACTGAAGAACTGAGTGACTTATTTGTGTTTTTAAAGTCCCTTAAAGAGCAAATCTAGGATAACAATTTTCTCTGTAGTGTTTATGATCTCTGGGGTGCTTACATAGTCTCTGTGGTTCATAGCAACTAAATTACAATGCACTTGGTATAACGCAGGAGCACAAAGCTGAGACACCTCCGTTGGTAGTCATTTGTCTATTATGAGCAGGGAGCCGCTTCACTGGATCCAAGCTATTGGGGGGAAAGTGCCAAATCATTAAGTTATTTAATAGTTCATTGAGTCTCTACAGTTGGCTGCTAATTAAACAACATTCGATCAGTGTGAATAGGGAGAGGCAGTGGATGACATTAAGTAGATGAGGTGGTCTTAACCCCTGCAAACTGCTAGGATCAACTGATTGGCAATTAATGTTCTCACCAGCTGCCACTGATGAAACCTGCCGGAATGACTTTGAGAGCTCAAACTTTCCGACAACACTGGCACTGGAGCTTCCAGTATTTCTGATACAGGATGGTACTGCTCTCTATTCCTCATCATGATTTTATTATAATGATGTTCTTGATGTTTTAAATAATGTTTTACACCATTTGAAGAGGTGTTTGAGAGTGGAAATGTCTTTAAAGGACAAGTGTGTAACAATTCAGGAGATCTGTTATCAGAAGTTGAGTATAATACGCATATTAATGTTTTTATATGATGTCAAAATCATTCTAGAGTAATAATTATTGTGTTTTGTTCACTAACAAAATATATATTTATACCCAGAGTGTTGGAGGGTCCCTTCCAAGGGAGCTACCTTGTTGCACCACCATATTTGTACAGTAGCTCAGAATGGACAAATAGACTTGAAGACTCGCTTTTGTGTTTCCACTAGCTAGTGTTTACCACCACGCTATCACAATGTAGAACAGCTGTCATTACTCATTGGCTATAATCTAATATTTTTGTAGTATAAACCTGAACTTCTAATTCCCAAATCTTATTCAGTTGAATTGCATATCTAATTCCTAATTATATCAAAACACACAAACCTCTGGATTGGAAATACTTATGGGTGTGGCCATGGAAGATTTCGTTTTGCTTCTGACAGCCCCACCGGTTCTCCGAAAGGAGGGAAAAGGACAAGCATGGAGGTGGATATTCATCTGTTGCAATCAGAATTCTCATCCATAGATGTTACTGATTGTTACATACTGCTCCTTTAAGGTATCATACCATCACTTGAAAAGCTGCCACAATGTGGATCACACGTTTCACTATCTTTTGTGGCCATTTTCTATTTTTTGTTAACAATAAACATTATATAAAACTAATGCATTTAGGTGGCTAGCAAGCTACTCTACATGGAATATTGGGCCACAAAGTACACAGATCTTAATCACTGAATTCAGCTGTTTCATTCAGTCTCATTGCCACAGGTGTATAGAACCAAGCACCCTGCCTTTACAAACATTTGTGAAAGAACTGACAGACTCAATGTAATAGGATGCCTCCATTTCATTAAGTTAATTCAAGCAATTTCTTTCCTCCTAGATATTCCACAATCAACTGTAAGCAGTATTATTGCAACGTGGAAGCATTTAGGAACCACAGCAACTAGCAATGAAGTGGCAGACCATGTAACGTTACAGAACGAGGTCGCTGAGTGCTGAGTGTGCAAATGTTGCAGACACTGCTGTCTCAATAACTGTAGAGTCCCAAACCACCTCTGGCATCAGCATCAGGACAAAAGATGCACTGGAAGCATCATGGAATTGGTTTCCATGGCTAAGTAGATGCATGCAAGCCTTACATTACCAAGCACAATGCCAAGCATCAGATGGAGTGGTGTAAAGCACACTGTCACAAGAGAAATGTGTTCTGTGGCATGATAAATCACACATCTCTAAATGGCAGTCTGATGGAGTCTAGCTTTGGTGAATGCCAGGAGAGCGTTACCTGCCTGACTGCATTGTGCCAACTGTACAATCTGGTGAAGGAGGAATAATTCTATGGGGTTGTTTATCCGTGGTTGTCCTGGGCCCCTTGGTTCCAGTGAAGGAAATTCTTATGCTTCAACTTACCAAGACATTTTGGACAATTCTATTCTTCCAGCTTTGTGGGAAGGCCCTTTTCTGTTCTTTTTCTGGATTAACTCCATATTAATGCCTATGGATTTAGAATGGGGTGTCATAAAAGTCCAGTTGGTATAATACATGGGTGGTCTAATGCTTTGGCCCATAAAGTGTATGAAGAAAAATCTCATTCCCAGTCTTAATCAACAAAACTCTGGTTAGTTTAATGAAGTATTATTGTGATTGTGGAACAAATCAGAAATTTAGATAGCTACCACAGCTGCAATTTCTCATGCCAACGTGAGAGTGGGCTGCCATAAGTAGGCTTATTTGCAAATCTTGTGAGGTCAGCAAGTACAAGACTTAAGTGCTTTAATCAGCATTGAGATTATGTAGCTATCAAAGGCCTATAGAACAATGAAATGGCAGTACTCTGTACTGAGAAACGATTCTCATAAACGAAAGCCAAAAGCTTTTGCCAGTTTCCAAAGACATTTGCCCTCCTTAATTCACCCACACACTGTGAGATTTCAGCAATCTCATAAATTCATTGCAAGCTACAAAAGTATCATGGATCTAATAAACTTGCAGCGGACATCAGTTTCGATGTCCTGGACTGTAACAACAATAATAGAGTATTGTGGGCTGGGGCACACAGCTATAATGCCACCGCTACTTTTTTCCATGCTACATTTTCCGTGGTGTTGCCATGACAGCAGACACATTATACCTCTTGCTCATTTAATTTCCATTTATTTTGTTTGAATTAATTTTATTTATTAGTGGACAGCCTGCCATTTCATTCTGTTCTCATTAGTTACTAAAAGTCGGGTTGTTGCAGTAGTTACAGCTTAAGAAATTCATTATAAATTTTTGTCACTGTCAGAATTTTGTGCCACCCTATCTTTGTTTACAAGACCATCACAACAGGCAACCTCAAATCCATGATTCTTTTATGTTTGTTACTTTCATACTGGACCCCAAATCACACAGCTCAAGAGACTCCAAAATGGGATCTTCTGGAAAGAGTTTTGAAATTTTCCAAGAAAATTGATTAGCTAGTAGGTGTTTACTAGGTGGTATTTAAAGCACTGATTGTTATCTTAAACATTGCCTGCCTGGTAGCAGGTTAGGGAAGAGGTTTCCTCACTAATCCCAAGTCTCAAGCTGTGAAGCAGAATTTCCTTTATCGCTTTCCTTTATCTCCAGACAAAAGCAAATAAGTTGTTTTTTATGCCCTTCAGATCAACACAGTGAGGCCTTTCCTAAAATTTATTTATAAGGTAAGACAGAATGCATGTGTGAGAGT
Source organism: Etroplus canarensis (assembly GCA_015106775.1). NCBI lineage: Eukaryota > Metazoa > Chordata > Actinopteri > Cichliformes > Cichlidae > Etroplus > Etroplus canarensis. The sequence continues at coordinate 24,377 of VUQH01031916.1, forward strand.
GAAGTAATGAAGGTGGATGAATTTAAATACCTGAGGTCAACCATCCAAAGCAACAGACACAGCACAAGAGAGGTGAAGAAGAGAGTGCAGGCAGAGTGGAGTGAGTGGAGGCAAATCTCAGGGATGTTTTGTGACAGGAGAATAGCGCCAAGAATGAAAGGTAAGGTTTACAAGACAGTAGTGAGACCTGCTATGATGTATGGTCTGGAGACAATGACACTGACAAGAAGACAGGAGGCAGAGCTGAAGGTGGCGGAATTGAAGATGCTGAGATTGTTACTGGGAGTGACCAGGATGAACAGGATTAGACGTGAGTATGTCACAGGGACAGCTCAGGTTGAACAGTTTTGAGGCAAAGTCAAATAGCCAAGGTTGAGGTGGTGTGGACATGGACAGAGCAGGGATAGTGGATATATTGGACAAAGGATGTTGAAGATGGAGCTGCCAAGCTGGAAGGAAAGAGGAAGCCCACAAAGAAGGTGTCACGGTGGAGGAAGGGATGGACCCAAAAGTGGACAAACACAGCACTGAAGTCAAGATGAATTTAATAAATAGGCAATCATAGATTAATTCTAAACAGCAAGGTGCAAATCACAAAACAGGCTTTGCCTTTTGTTGAGTGAGTGAGGTTCCGTTAGGAAAACCAAAGTCTTTTCTTTCTGTACAAGTAAGTCCTGGTTTCCCATGGCTGTGGTTTGTGTGTGGAGTGTAATTTCCCATGACATTGAACAGTAATCTTGGTGAGAGTGGGTCAGGCAGTTCTTCAGGTGGTAGGATCAGCGTGATGGCTCTAAGAGAGGCAGCAGAGCAAACAAGTGGGCAACATTTCTTGGCTTGGCAACAAGAAACATAGCAGACTTGGCCTGACTTACTATTGGTAAACGTTCCTGTGGAGAGTGGCAGAAACTGCTGGACTTAAATAGCAGTGGTGACGAGTGATGAGCTCCATGTGTGCCAGCATAATCAGCCTTAGCCACGCCTTCACCTGAGAACTAAGCAAATGGTTAACACCCACACTCAACCCAGACATGGAGAGAGGAAAGAAAGAACACAAGAAGTAGAAAAAGATAGTGGCAAGTCGCTCAGGACCTGGAGGGCAGGGGACCATAACAGAAAGCACATGGATGTAGTGAAGGACATGTAGAGGGTTGGTGTGACAGAAGAGGAGGCACATAAGGTGAAATGGAAACAGCAGATCCACTGTGGTGACCCCTAACAGGAGCAGTTAAAAAAAGAAGAAGAAGACTGTTGTTCATAAATAATTTATTACCTTAAAATGTGATAATGCAACAATGAACTAACTGTGGCCTAGCTTAACACAAAAATAAATTGGTTTGGTTTGGGAAACATTGTCGTTTGGGTTAAAATTAATATTTCATTCTTACACTAGAGCTTTGCAGGGTAAATATGAGTTACAACATGCATCATTGTTGGCATTTGCTAGGTTTGAAAAACAAGTTCTTATAGTGATCAGCTGATCACTATAGACACACTCACTAAACCAAACTTTAAGGCTCATTTTCTCCTCATTGCAATGATGTTTGTGCAATAACAGCAGAACTGAGGCTATGAAAGAAATAGAAAATTCTGAGCACTGGGCCTGATCCTCAGGAGGGCTGCTGCTGTATTGATCATACACAGGAAAGTCCCATGAAAACAACTCAAAGGTCAAGCTGGCGGGACTCTGTCTGCAAAATATGAAAATCTCCAACTTATCTGTGATTATAATCACACAACCACCTCATCTGTTGTCTGGAGGCACTTAGCATCTGGATGGGAATATGTCAGATGGTGCAAATTAATTTCATATCGGAATGTAAAACTTAGTGAAATAGTTACACTCGCACATGCAGTTAACAGACAAGGAAATTTGCTTTGTCTTTTTACTGCCTGTCACTCTCATCCCTGTAAAATCTGCATTTTTACGTGACTTCCTGTTTGGTTTACTCATCCATTTATAATCTTCCTTACTCACACACAGAATGTTATGGATTTTTTTTTTTTTTTTTTTCGCATTAGTGTGCTTAAATGCAGCTGGCTTAATTCTATCGTCCCCTCAGTGGCTGTGTTTCTCATCACGAGCAAATGTTACACTGAACAGAACAGGAAGGCTTTTGGCTCATAACATATGGCCTTTTTTTTCTTTTCCTCTCTCACTAAAATAGCACCAGAATCATCTCTGATCTTGTTTTAACCCCTTTAGGTTGAAACTGAGGTCACATATGTACTTATATTTTTTAAATAAATGACCTGTATAATGTTATTTTTAGGAATGAACTTCTGTTTGATTTTCAAGAGCAACCTTTGCGCACAATAAAGTTAACACATTTAGATAGAAATCTTTTAAAAAATCTGTGACCGCAACCTCAAATGACAGAGAAAATTAAACGTGTTAAGTGTGTACAGTGCAAACTCTTTTAAATCTATTTCAAAAGTGAGTTTCATTCTGGCTGTCACTTCTGCCTCTTTGATCTTCACCTGCCTGATTGAAAGAGAACTCAGCCAGAGTAAAAGAAGTCATCTTCTATCAGCTGAAAGAAAAAGAGTCACAGATGGCAGAAAATGAATATAGCGGGAGCTCTCTCAGTCAGCTCTATTCTTCCCTGCTGCCTGTGTTGTTAGCTGGACTCCTAACCCGCGGTTCAGGCATTCAGAAGCACTGGGCTGTGAGAAGGTAATCAAAGTTTCTCGTGGACGAGAGAAGAGGGACATCGAGGCAGTTAGGAAAGTGGGCTGTGCCCCAGAGACAGATAGGAAAAGGCGGATCTGGGCTGTCCTGAAGTCAGTCTGTGTTCGCTCATGAGGAGAGAGCAGAGGGGGAGGCGCTCTAAGTGAGAGAAGAGGATATCACCTCAGGCCATCCTGCCTTTTTTGCCACCGCTGAAACCTTTTAATAAACATTTAGCATTTGCAGGCAGAAAAATCGATACCCACAGGAGGTGACTTCCCTCTGGTCCCATGAGCTGCTGCTAAGACCATGTTTGACAGGTTGTGTGAACAGGTAGCAGCATGGGAGTGTCTGTGGAATACATACTGTACAGATTTATTATGGCCTATTCAAGCTCATACCTTTTTCAAGGTAGCTACTATTATTTCATATCTATCGAAAAATAAGATACCCAGTAATAGTTAATAATTTTGTATCTATGAATTGTACATTGTACTAACAATAGTAAGCATTTACATTTTTCAGCCAAAGATTTCCAACTCTGTATTGAGCCTCTTACTTTTCATCTAGTGCCACCAACAGGTTGATAGTTTTAGCTTGGAGTGAGATGTCTTTACAGCTGTCTGAATTTCCATTAGATTCACACATTCATCTCCTGCTCAAGATAATTTGTAATAACACTGGTGAAAGTTTTTATCAGCCTGTAAAATTTTCATCACCAGTCTCAGATGTACTTTGTGCCCCCACAGTTAGTAGGGGTGTTTTGTTCTTATAGAAAGCCATTAGTAAATCTAACTGAATTTGTGTAATCATAGTATTTTGCCTGCACACTGAGGCTGTGGGCTTGTAGAAATGGCATCTTCGGGAGTCTGAGATTAAGTTATTTGTGCATAATCCATAACCACAGAGGATTGCTATAAAAAGCTTAAATAAATATAAACGAATTGAATATTTTCTTCACAAAAGAACAAAGAAAACATGTCAAATGCTGAAAGACAGACATTTTGGAATATCATGAAAAATATGAGCTCATGGAGAATTTGATGGCAGCAGCACTTCTCCAAAAAGTTGAGACAGGGCCATGTTTATCATTGTGTGGCATCCCCTTTTCAGTTAACAACAGTCCATAAACATCTGGGAACTGAGGAGACCAGCTGCCTTACAAGGGGAAAGGTCCCTGGTTTGATTCCAGGTGGGGACACAATGCCCTCTCACCATGGAGGGTTGCATCAGGAAGGGCATCTGGTGTAAAATCCCTGCTAAATTACCAATGTGACCCCTTCTGGAGAATACAAGGTGCATGTAATGTAGATGATGGAATATTCAGTCTTTGCAATTTTACATTGAGGAATATTGTTCCGAAATTGCTCCACAGTTTGTAGATGTAGTTTCTGACAGATTGCTGAACCTCTGCCCAGCTCTACTTCTGAGAGACTCTGTCTTTCTAAGGCGCTCCTTTTATGCTCATTCACGTTACTGTCCTGTTGCCAGTCACTTAATGAGTTGTCACATGTTCCGCGGCCTGTTCTTTTAGTATCATTTACATTTACTTTTCCAGCCTTTTGCTGCTCTTCTCCCAACTTTTTTGAGACTTGCTGCTGCTGTCCAGTTCAACATTAGCTAGTATTTTTCATGAAATAGTAAAATGTCTCACTTTCAACAATTGATATGCTTTCTGTATTCTTTTGTGAATAAAATCTTGGTTTTGGAGATTTGCAAGTCATTGCATTGTGTTTTTATTTATATTCCACACAGTGTCCTAACCTTTTTGGAATTAGGGTTGCACTAGTCTTATCCAACCTATGACTTACACTGTCATAAGTTATTCTAAGTCATGTGTTTATTTTTTTTTTCAGGCAGTGGGATTGCTTGTGTATGATCTAAGTGATTCTGTTCATTCTGTGTAATGTGTCAGCCCACTTGAGAGTTTGCATGTTTCTTCAACACGATGAGAAGAGAAAGTGGGCAGTGATCAACTTTGGAGGTGAGCGGAGGGCTACCTACACGCCTTTAGAAGTTAGACGTGGTGCTGGTGTTTTCTGAGCCTTTTTGTTGACGTAACAAAAAAAACCAAGTAAACTGAATAATAATAATAACAATACTCTTAAAGAGGTGCCACCTTCACCTTCCTGACATCAGCTTTACAACTGTTACTGTTGTGGGGGCAAAAAGACTCATGACAGAAGGCGATATATACACTTAACATTTGTTTTATTTAAACTAAAGAACAGATATGGTGTCCAGATTGCAAATGAAAATAAAATAAAAATAAAATATACAATTTGTCAGAGGTAGACCCTCTGAGCCTTATACGTTCTCTGAGGGTGATTGGGCACCACCTGGGCATCATGGTCCCTGAAGCACTTGCAGGGAATCCCCAGCTAATCTATGCTTCAAGTTGATGTGATACTCTAAACTGGAAGTGCTTCAGTGAAATGAAAACTCCTTCCTGTAGTGTCCAAATTACTTTATCTCTATCGATTGTTCCATATTGGGTTTTTTGGGGTTTTTTTGGTGGGGATTTTTTTGGTACTCAAACTTTGCATTGAGAGGACCAATATGATCCATCTTGATTGAGTTGGTTTTGCTGCCAGATAACGTTGGAGCACCAGTCAGAGTGGAATTGTGGGGTTCTTGAATCATTGTGCGCTGTGTGTGCCTTAATTGCATTAACATTTTTAATCAAATTAATCATGCAAATGGATTAATCTGGATTAACGCGGTAATTTTGACAACCCTAATATATATGTATGACATAACCTGTATTACCAGGCATTCTTTCAAAGAGGATCAAATATGTCAGAAAGGAAAACAATTTCCACTTACTTTTTTACATGACTATACTCCATTTCTTACACTCCATATGCCCAGCAGTCTGTAAGTACCACACCACTCGCTCCTGCTATTTCAGCTCATTATTTTGAGTGCACAGTAATAACTGAAGGCTAGTAAGATGAATGTATCAAGATTTTCTCCTCACATCTTTCATATGTATTATGGTTGGCTGATGGTAAGAAGAAAATGTTCAAAGAGGTTTCAGAAAGGAAATTCAACACTGAAATAAAAGAGAGACAGACATGTTCCTCTCATCCTGAATCCAATTTCTGCTATTGCTGACAGGTTTAGTAAAAGACACTTTGTGAATGCTATGTATAAATATTAGCTTTTGGACACTCAAAACAAACATATTTTTCTATATATACCTAGGACTCCCTCAAAATGACATCCAAATGTCAAGAGACATTTTTCATGGCCTCTATTGAATTTTACTTGGCGTTTACACAGGCTGAGTATTAGATTTTTTTTAAGATGACTTGTTAATGTCAGGGGACACTCAGAACAGAGACCACTTTTGAATGACAATGACCTTTTAAAACATATAATGGCTATGACTACAGTCTTTTTACATATCCTGATACACTTAATAGAAGAATTTAGAGGAACACCTTATAAAACAGATATAATGTTCTCCAACATCTCTCTGACAGAGGAAGTAAGTTTTCATACAGTTTGGTCCATAAGATTTGGGACAATGTCCCTCACATTGGATTTTAAATTAAACAGTTGTAATGTGATTGAAGTGCAGACTTTCAGCTTTAATTCAAGAGATTTGACAAAAGGCATCACAGCCATTTTTAAACACTGACCACACTTTCAGAGACTCCATGTAGTGGGACAAACTAGCATAATTTTAAATTTAAAGATTGTTTTTAATATTTGGAAGAAACTATATTGCATTCAATGACTGCCTGAAGTCAAGAACCCATGGCCATTAACAAATGTTGTTTCCTACCTTGGGAGGCTCTGTCAGGCCTTTATTGCAGCCACTTTCAATGGCTGCTTATTTGTGGGTCTCTCTGCCTTCAGTTTTGCTTTCAGTAACTGAAAAGCTGCTCTGCTTGGTTGAGATCAGTCGACTGTGTTGGCCGCTGAAGAATATCTCCTTTCTTTGCATTGAGAAAATCTTGGATGGCTTTGGCTGCTCCCTTTCATTCTCTCTGAGGGGTCACCATAGTGGATTAATCTGCAGGGGTAATTTGGAAGAGGTTTTATACCAGATGCCCTTCCTGGCGCAACCCTGCATGGTGAGAGGGGCTTGTGTCCCCACCTGGAATCAAACCAGTGACATTTTGCTTGTGTAAACCACTATACTGCCAAGGACTACAGGGGATTGCTGCTGCAATATACTTTGACTTCTTATCCATTTGCACTGTGAAGCACTGTCCAATCACTTTTGCAACATTTGGCTGAATCTTGGCAGAGAGTATAGCCCTGTACATTTCAGAATTGTTTCTGCTACTTCTATCAACAGTCACACCATCAATAAAAAAACCCCAAAAAACTAGTAATCCAGTTCCACTGGCAACCATACATGCCTATGCTATAACATTGCCTCCACCAATTTCCCTCCTGAGATTTATAAAGTAATCTGATTCTGCTTCATGTTTGACAGATGATGTGGTATGCTTCAGATCATTAACTGTTTCTTTCCTTCTCCTCATTTTTCTCTTTCATCGTCCTGGTGCAAGTAAATTTTGGATGTTTTCTGGCAAACTCTAATCTCATCTTCCTGTCTTTCCTTAGCCTTCTGATCAGTGCATTCTTTCTTTTTAAGAATGTTCCAAATTGTTGTTTTGGCCTCTAATTTTTTGTGCTATCTCTCTGATAGATTAATTTTGATTTTTCAACCTAATAGCCTCCTTCACTTGCATCAATAGCTTTTTGGACCTCATATTGAGAGTTTCAGTGAAGAACAACCAAAGTTCATGTCTTCGAATTAACTCCAGATCTTTCATCTGCTTAGTTTATCACTGAATAATGATGAAAAGGCATTACCTGGCCATAAAACTGCTTGTCAGTCAATTTTTCCAATGACTTGTTGAGCCCCTGAAAATGGGGAATTATGTGTAAACACAGTAAATGGCCAGAATGATCTAAACCCATTTTAATCACTTTGGTTATGCATTTAAATGCACCCAGCGTAAACACATGCGGAACATTGACAAAAGTAAGGTATGTGACAAGGCTATTGATTTAGGTTTAATTGAACTGGTTAGAATTTGTGTTAGTTTTCCAAGTTTGCCAACTCATTGTCATGGTTTTGTTTTATGAAGTATTTATAAAGTATTTCTTGAGTTTGGTCCCTGATTATTAATGTTTATATCTATTTAAAGAACTGCGGAAAAGTCTAAAGACCAGTTTCAGAGGATGTTTTTGTTTGTTTGTTACTGGCCTATGTTGAATTTTTTGACAGTTCTTCAGGATATTACTTTCAGATACTGTTCAAAGACCTGACACAGAGTCTAAGAGATGCATCTAGCCCTTCAGTTGATCCATCTACTGTTCACCACAGTAGATGTAGGAGGGTGGCTGTCCGGTAGTGGGTCTTTGGGAAGGGAAACAGGAAGAAAAGGCCGAGGTATGCTAAATTGCTAAAAAATCAGTGGCAACAGGTCTTATGAGGTGATGAATTTCAAATTTGAAATATTTGGGTAAAAGCGTTGTCAGTATGTACAGCCATCTATAAAACATGGTGGAGGTTACATTTTAAGCGTTTTCAGCCAATAGTATTGGGGATCTTGTCAAAGTTGATGGAATCATGAACGCTGTCACATTTTGATCCACCATGCACTAGCATCTGGAAACCATCTAATTGGCTGTGTCTTCATTTTTCAATGTGACAATGATTCCAAATGCATTACAAATGCAGTAAAAGTCTACCTGGATAAAAAATGTACAATGGAACACTAGCAGTCGTAGACTGGCATCCCCACAGCATAGATCTTGGGGTTTGGACTCATACAGTTGATCATCTGATAAAAGATTGCTTGGGCCTCTTGTGTCTGCATTTGGTTGGTTATTACAATACATCATGGCAGTTAAAAACTGTATAACCCACTGTGTTCTTTTTACCTTAAATGAAAAAGGAGATACATTGATTTGTACATTTAGTGATCTATAAAGCCATTTATTTGTACCAACAAGTGACTCTGTTTGTTTTTTGTTGTTTTTTGGTTTTTTTTATGAGGCAGCCTCGGCCACAATTTCTGCCAGGAGCTGAGGCACTGGCAGATAAAAAGCTCAGCCAAACAGGAGGACCGGACAGCTGCCTCAATGTGTTCAGTGTCTGCTACAATTAACAGTCACACAATGCAATACACACAGCTTTATTCATGATAAATTAAACAGAAATCAATATACTGCAGCTGTATGTAAAATGGTGGCTATAAACTAGCTCAGTCTTCATCATCATGTACTTTATGCCACTGTTTCTTATTTAGTACATGTGTGTGTGTTTGTACATTTCTCTCTGTGAGTGCAAATACCAGCAAGACAGAATACCCCAGCTCAGCAGTGCAAGTAGTGTGTGATAAAGCTGTTCTATCAGCCAGCAAGTCGGCGGTTATTGCGTCCGTTCCACATCTGTGAGCTCCCTTCTTAAACTCTGCAAAGAAACTCTTGGAGAAGCCATTTGCAAGGAATTGAATCAGTCTTTGGAACACAGAGTGGCCTGGCACCAACAAGGATTATAAAGAGTGAAGTTGGGAACTTGTTCACACACTGTATTGCTGTATCACGTACAGGTAGGGTTTGAGAGGCTGCTGCAGAGACAGAGAAGGAGTGAGCTCATGAATGTTTAATCAACATTTTCAACGTGCAGTCAAAACAAGCATTTATATTCCTCGAGTTGATATCCAGTGCGGATGTGTGGAGGCTGATCTATGTTTAGCCATGCAAATGTGGGGATTAAAACTTCAGGCCAGGCTGTGCAGCGGGGAAAGCGCTCGCTGCTAAATTAGTCATTCCCAGGGAAACGCATTCGCAGAAACGTGTGCACACACACTCACAAGTGCTCAAACTAAGACCCAGTTTTTGTTGCTGATCTCTGACAGAATGTCATATAAAAAACACTTCAACAAAGTGTTTGATGTCAACAATAAACTGCAAATCCATTGACTTGCAATGTTTCGATGACAAGCCGCCCGGCACGGTGAGTGATGGACCCTTGGATGTGACAAACATTCACCGACCCAGAGACATTGCCCATCCACTTCAACATCAATCAGCCCGAGGTGCAAAAATTTCCCCCAAAAAAGCCCATTTGGATCTGTTCATTGATGTGTTTCCCTCAAAGGTGAGTCATTTATTCCACACCCAGACACTCACTAATTGGATTGTAAATCTTTGGTGATGATTAATCATACGACCTGCTTCAGAGGTGCTAATGAGGAGCTATTTTAGCTGGATGACATCACCACATATCACCTCTGGCAACTCCAGGCTCCAGGTTAAAACCTGGAGCCTGTTTTGAGTGAGTGTTTCTCTCACTTGCAAGAGGAATTCAGTCATTATTACTATGCTTCCTTCTGATTTCAAGTGTGTTGAAATAATGATAAGCTCTCAAATCTGTCTCCCTTTCTCTGGTTTCTTTCACCCTTTGGCATCTCACAGCTGCTCTAAGTGACAGACATTAAGTTAGTCTGTCACCCGAAAATGTTTTTCCATTTGCAAACTTGAAAGTGCATAACCGGGAGCACTAAGGATGAGTGTATTTTTTACAGCATGACATTTGACCATAAGTGTAATATTCTGGTGCTTTTTGTTTTTTTTATTTAGCTCATTATCAGAGCTGGAAAATCTTTTTGGTCTCACGTGGAAGGTTTTGCCTTACTAGTAAATTTGGAAAAACAAAAGATAACATTAGCATCTGTCATGTCTTCATATGTTTTGCAAAGCAAGTTTTGAATCCTGAATTTTGGTTTAAACTTGCCATACTGGTCAAACAAATTATTTGTGATGGTGCTGTGAAGTGACGTGCAAGGAGTAGCCGCATCACGTACTTTGAGACATCTGTCAATCAGTTTCATTTGTCACAAATAAATAATGACTGAATTTCAGAACGGGTAGTGGATAACATTGTCACCTCACAGCAAAAAGCTCCGGGTTTGTATCCAGCAGCCAGCCAGCTTAGGCCCCTCTGTGTGGAATTTGCATGTTCTCTTTTGTGCTTGCGTGGGCTCTCTCTGGGTGCTCTGGCTTCCTCCCAAAGACATGAAAAGGGGTTAGGTTAACGAGCAATTCTAAATTGACTGTAGGTGTAAATGTGACTGGCTAACTGTCCAGGTGTACCCCCCCCCTTTTGCCCCATGACAGCTGGGATAAGCTCCAGACCCTGAATTAGATAAGCAGAAGAAAATGGATGGATTTCACTATCATGTTACTTTGCAGTTCAAGTACACTTTTTATTATAAAGTTCATGCTCTAAATATCACATGCATAACTACTGATGATAGATCCTTACATTTTTATTATAAAAAAAACAAGTATGAGTTTAAACAACTAATATGGACTAATATGGATTACAAAATGCAGAAAATGTATAAAGTGTTAATATTTACCCTAGCTGACACTAACCCTGGAACATGTTATTGTTCAAGGATTAAAAACTGTTACATCCAGAAACATCAAATATTTATTAAAGTTGCTTCATGTTGTTAGGCTTTGAGGCTTAGGGACAAATGACCGGAGAACATGTTTTGAGTTACAAACCCAGAAAAATATACCTTTCAGCTGCTCCCTTATATTCTCCACCAAGGGGTCACCACAGCAGATTAATCTGCATTGGTATTTTGGCAGAGCCCTTCCTGATGCAACCCTCCATGGTGAGAGGGGCTTGTGTCCCTGCCTGGAATCAAACCAGGGACCTTTCTCTTGGAAGGTGAATATGCAAACCTCTCCACTACAGAGGACACTGAGATACAAACTCAGAAAAGCTAGGATATTTTCCATAATGCAGTAAAAACAAAAACCTGTGACATGTCATTTTACGTGAACCTTTATTTAACTGACACATGCATAAAGAAAAGATCTCTAATAGTTTTAGTGACTAACTTCCATTTTATTTGGTAATTAAATATAATGAATATGGACAAGTCTAGAACTTCTTGGCTACAACACATTCAACAGAAGTTGGGACAGAGGCACGTTTAACTTGCATTACATTGCTACATTACCTTTCATTTTATTAACACTTTAATCATTATTGGAACAGAGGAATGCTAATTGTTGCAGTTTTGCAATTGGAAATCTTGACCATTCATGACTGATGTAACTCTTCAGCTGCTCAACACTCTGTGGTCCGTTGTCTGATTCTCCTTTCCATAATGTGCCATAGATCTGTGTCTACAATGCCACACTGCTGTAGCCAGTGCAGAATGTGGTCTGGCATTGTTCTGCTAAAATAAGCATGACAGCATTTGTCTCTTTAAACTCCTAATTTGTGCCTCAAAGTCAATGTTACCTCTACATAAATACAATTCACCCATGCTGCAGGCACTGATAAACCTCCGTACCATCACAGACACTGACTTTTGCAGGTTTCCATCTCTGTTCATTTTCATCTTTGGCACAGAGGACTCTACATCTGTTCTTTTTCCAAAAACAAACTGTAATGTGGACTGATCTGACTACAGCACACAGTTTCACAGTCTTTCTGTCCATCTGAGATGAGCTCAAGTCCAGGGAACTTGGTGGTGTTTCTGCACAGAGTCGATACATGGATTCTTCCTTGCATAACACAGTTTTAAGTTGCATTTTTGGAAGCGGCAATGGGTGGTAAGTGACAATGATTTTCTCAAGTACTCCCAAGCCCTGATGGCTGTATTTGTCACAGTAGCAAAATGGTTTCTTAGGCAGTGTTGCCTGAGAGCTCAGAGCATTCATAATTGTGTTCTGACCTTGCCCTTTACATGCTGAGCTGTCTCAGAATTCTCTGAACCTTTTCAGAATGTACTGTAAATGTTGAATGTCCCCCATAGTGTAGTGGTTTACACATTTGCCTTACAACTGAAAGGTCCCTGGTTCAATTCCAGGTGGGGACGAAAAAGCCCCTCTCACCATGGAGGGTTGCATCAGGAAGGACATCTGGCTTAAAACCCCTTAGGGAGAATACAAGGGAGCAGCTGAAGGTACATATACTGTAAATGTTGAAAGACATCAATTGTGTGTTGAGAAATTTGTTTACAAAAGCAATTAAGTTGGTCACTAAAAGTACTGAAGACATTTTCTTTGTAATTATGCCACTTAAATGAATGAGAATTATCATATCACATATTTTTAATTAATTTAATTAGGTAATTGATATTGAAAATGGGAAAAGAAATCAATGGAATTGGGAAACAGCAATCTCTTAGGTCAAAGTTCAAATGTTTTGTTTTGTTATCTATCCAATGAGAGGTTCTCCCTTTCTGCCTGGCTCTGTAATAACACTGAAATATGTCTTTTTTTTTTTTCTCCCAGCAGATCAGAGTCATTATTACTATGGCTGTAAGGGGCTTTACTTGATGATAAACAAATGTTTTTTGCCAGGATTTGTGGAAATGACTGATGCTTGCATTCATTTCTGGCTAGGCAGTCTCTATTACGCATATAATTTTCTCAATTTACTGCCTTTGAAGCCTCCCCTCCTTTTTTGTGTTGTAGCTTTGAAATAATGCTGCCAGTGAACATAATCCCCACAATAAAATGTTTCTTCCCAATTAAATTTTGGAAATGCAAATACAAAACAAATATGTAAGACAGCGTTAATTATTAACTACTTTACTCAGGAAAATTTGTTCGTGAATTTCATCTCTTGAGGCATCAATCAATGTCCCAGGCTCAACAGAAAGTAACCTTCGATGCCACTTAGCCTCTGTTTGGACTGAGGCACAGCCTTGATACTGATACAACCCTATTCAATGCAGTCACTGGAAAAATACCTTACAAGCTATTACTCTGCTATACGTCCTAAACTTCTACAGCATGAATGTGAAACTAGGTCACAACTGAAGTCAGTCAAGAAATTAAAACCAAATTCCATTCCTCCATTCATTTTTCTGTTCTTCTTGGTAACAGTTTGAGTAGATATGTGCAAGCTCCCTGAGTAAGACAAACCTAAATACCAGCTGTGCTCCTATGCTTGGATATACCGCCTGGTCTTCTAGTCTGGAGACCTCTGCATGCTCCACAAGATGACACTGCATGAGAATAGAAATAAAGAAGCCCTGATCTGGCAACAAACCAGAACTGGTTCAAACCTAGTGAAGGCTTCCAGGGACTTAAACGCAAGCGCATCGATGCCAGAAGACCACAGTCATGGGCTCAATAATCAGAGTGTTGAAGCATGCAAGAGAGAAACAGACAAACTTTACATCATAGTTGCCCCTTCAACTCATTTCACTGATAAAGACGTTGGAGCTGATGGGATAAGAAAAACGGGAAATACCCACTAAATTTTTATCAGTGGATTCACTGACTGACATATACTGACAACACACTGGTCAAGCAGCAAGTGAGGAGCTAGTGTATCTGGTAAATACTGCAGGCAACACTCTGGTGGACGGTGTAGGGTTTGCACATAAACCAGAGCACCATAGCTAATCACACACATTGGACAAGTGGTTAGCCATTTTCTTCTGCGTGTTCCTTTATTAAAAAATATTGTCAAAGTAATTTTTCAAAGGAGCCGTGCAGGATTGGCTCATTTCATCCCTTAGTTCTCCAGTATTGTAACATTGCTTTAAGTAAAGGCCAAGACCAGCACAGTGACAGCTTAACATCACCTGTGGCTATGACTTATCAAGTTGCCTGAGGCACACCATTTTGAATTTCTTTACTGCATTGCTGAACTGTCACATTTTATTCAACACAATTCTAACCAGCTGCCAAAGGAGGAAACATGATCAGGCTGTTAAGACATTTTTATATGGAACCCAAAGAACTGGCAACAAGAATTACTCTTTGTCTTAGAGAAGAGAACTTTATGGCAGACAACAGTACATGTGGCTGTTTTCCCACCATAACAGTCATTCTATGTCAATTACGAGAAAATATGGAAAATATATGGACCTGGAAGAGCACTCACACTGACAATGCTTTGACCTGGGCAGAGACTACCAATCACTTTCAAAAAGGCTCTAAAATGTCATCAAAGAAACTGAATTTACGTAGAAAAGTTAGGAAGTCTTCTCAGCTATACCCTAAAGTATCTTAGCTGCCATTCAGAGGTGGTCTGGCTGTTCCACTTCACACTGGACAACCATGGAGCTAATCAACTTTGACTCCCCTGTCTGGGCAAGGTGGCAGGAGACTCTTTGAAGGGTGCAGGTTTGCGAATGAGATTAATCTCACTGTGCTGAAGTATCTCCCTGGCAGCTGTTGGCATGTGCCGTCCACTCCATTGATCGGGTCCGTCTGTGCAGGCAGGACTGCATAATTCTATTTAATGTATGAGGAGCGAGAGGGGCTCCGTTCCTGTCACAGCCAGTGTGGACTGATCCAACTGGCCTCATGCTAATGCGGCCTGGCAGGCCTCCCTAAGGACAGAGTCTGGCTTTAGGGAGTATGGAGGAGGACTCATTCTGCCCATGCCGATTCGTCAAATAGGAAAGGAGAACTGTATCTCCAGGTGATCTCTAAAACACAGCATGAGAGACAAAGTGAGGGCGAGGGAGAAAGAATACAAGAACAAGACAGGAGCCTCTGATCAACAGCATATGTTGAGGAATGACATCTCAACGGTTAAGTAAATTAACATTTATTGTCTTATACATGCTTTATTTGTGTGTTTGTGTGTGTGTGTGTGAGAGAGAGAGAGAGAGAGAGAGAGAGAGAGAGAGAGAGAGAGAGAGAGAGAGAGAGAGGGAGAGAGAGAGTATAAAT
>VUQH01031920.1:0-14282 GCA_015106775.1 Etroplus canarensis
AATCCTGGATCAAGACAGAGATTGCAAATAAAGGCAGCAGAAAGGAGTGCCCCCCGAAGGGTGTCTGGACTCCCCCATATCTCCCCCATATCAAAAGGAGCCAGCTGAGGTGGTCTGGGCGTCTGACCAGGTGCCTCCTGGGTGCATCCTAGGTGAGATTTTGGGCATGTCCTACTGGGAGGACGCCCCAGGGCAGACCCAGGAGACGTTGGAGAGATTATGCCCCCCCCCCGCTGGCTTGAGACCATCTTGAAGAATCTGGAGGAGGTGGGCAGGGAGAGGGAGTGGGGGACTGCTGCTCCCATGCCCCAAGACCCACATAAGGTGGAGAAAGCAGTGATGATGACTCACTGAGCCCATTTCTGTTCACTAGTGCTGATTTGAGGTATGTGGTTTATTAGGATGTTACATCCTGTGCCAGCTTAAACTTTTAGCAAAGGTCGTTTTGCTGTACTTACAGTAAAAGAGAAGCGAAGATGGTGCAAAAGTCCCTTTTAAACAGCTTTTTTTCTAAGGGCCAGCAGAGGGCGACTCCTCTGGTAGTCAGCGGGGAAAAATGATCTTCCAGCTTCCTTAATCTAAGATTTCAAACACTTTCCCAATGTGCAATCACTACTTTCAAGTCTTATTTTAAACAACATGATGTTAATTTTGTAAATTATGGAATTAAAATACATAGTAAAGCAGGGTGTGTTTTAGGGAACTCACTTTCTCAGTCAGATCCACCCCATCCTCATCACAGAGTTTAAAACAGACGGTGACAGCGAAAACGCTCTGGTTGAGGCGTTGCAGTGGTAGTTCACCAACCAATGGGTGAAGCCACCAGCTCAACCCATCTTTTCTTTACAGTCTGTAAGTCAGAGCAGACTGCAGCGTACCATTTCTGGTGGAAAATGTTATTTTTTATTAATTGTGATAATAATATTTGATGAGAGTTTTGTCTTCTCTGCAGAAACTCAGCTGCATTTTTTTCTTCTTTTCTAATATCTGTCATAGTTGTAGTGCTGACGAGCTGGGATCTCTAATTAGCTCCCCTTAGTCTCAAACTCATAATGGGCATCATTTATCAAAAAAAATATTCAGACAAATCTGTGTATGTCTAATATGCTGTGAAAGAAAATCCAAAACACTTCCAGCTTTGAAATATACAGCGATGAGCTGTTAAAAACCATGTGGGAATGTGAAACTTCATTTTCTTTTATTCTCTGCTGATCAGAGTATTTATATGTGTGAAATAAGTGGGCATACAGATTTTTATGATGCTGTTTAATGCAAGAATTTGCTAAGAAACTGAGGCTACAACTTAGTAAATTTTAGAATAGCCTGATTTTATTCTGTGTCTGTAAATTCTATATGCTGTGGTTATGAGCACATTAAACCCAATATGGTGAAGTGGAGATGATGATCATCTTCATGAAGTGCTCTCAAAAGCTCCAGCTGTACCTAATGGTATGGTTTCCTTGTGTGAACTGATGCGGTATTTTGCTTTTCTCTGACATTACAGTGCCGGGCCTCCAGTCCCGTTCTTTTCTTAAGTAGTCTTTCTTCGGTTCCGTGCCAAATAACTTGTGCTGCAGCAGGGATTTTATGAGGAAATGATAAAATAAAGGGCCCTCTACTCTCTTTCATGCCAAAAGATAAATGAGTGCGACACAGTGGTGCAGAGGTTAGCCCTGTCCCTTTACAGCAAGAAGAGTCCTGATTAGTGGAGATTACATGTCTTCTCTGTGCAGACATGCACGTTATGTCAACTGGTGATTCCAGATGTGGATGTGAGAGCATTTCGCTGTGTGACTCTTGCCTCCATGTCCATAAGTTTTGGGACAATGACAATTAAAAAAATGTGTCTTTGTACACGGCAACAGTCGATTTTAATTTAAAGATTCAAGATGAGATTTGAAGTACAGACCATAAGTTTTTAACAAAAGTGTTGTCAACCATTTTTACTAATAGCTCTCAAAAGTAATGGGTCAAACTAATATAATTTTAAATGTGAGGATTATTTTTTAATATTTGAATGAAAAGCCTTTGCAGTCAATGAAGTTTAGAACCCATGGACGTCACTTCAGATGCTCTGCCGGGCCTTTACTGCAGCAGCCTTCAGTTGCTGCTTGTTTGCGGGTCTCTGCCTTCAGGTTTGTCTCTGAAGCCGGCCGACTGCCCTGCTGGGTTGAGATCAGGTTACTGGCTTGCTCACTGAAGAATATCTCGTTTCTTTGCTTTGTAGATGTTGACAGTGATACACCGACCACCTCGAGCGTGTTCTTGACTTGGCTAGATGTTGTGACGGGTTTTTCTTAACCAAGGAAAGAATTCTGTGGTCTTCAGGCATTCGGTGGTGTTCAGCTTGCAATTCCTTTTTAAAAATGTTCCACATTGTTGTTTTGGTCACTCCTGTTGTTTTGCTTTCTCTCTGATGGGTGTATTTATTTTTTCAGCCTAAAAATCGCCTCCTTCCCATCAATCTGCATCTCATATTGAGAGTTTCAGCTACCAGATACAAGTTCAACACTTGGAATCAACTCCGGATCTTTTATCTCCTTAATCTGTTATGGAATAACAAGGCAATAGACCTCACCTGGCCATGAGACTGCCAAGTGAGTAATGAGCCCCCATTTTCAGAGACCTCTTAAAATGGGTTAATACGCATAAAACTAAGTAATTCCTAATCAGTTAAGGAAATTCTTTTGTAAAACCCCTTGAATTAAAGCTGTAATTCTGCACTTTGATCACAGTTTGACTGCTTGAGTTAAAAATTCACTGTTGTGGTGTGCAGAGGCAAAATTACAAAAAAAAAATAAATGTATAATTGTCCATAAATTTATGGATCTAACTGTATGCTGAATTAGAAACATGGAGGAAGGAGAGACATCAACTTGCTGGCATGTGTACAGTTTTTAGAGGGTTGTAAATGGTTGAATTTGAGCTTAAACCACGGCCTTTTCCTGTCTAACCAACAAATGATTATGGCTCTATTCAAGACGTTTAGCTGCCCAAAACTAAATATTAATGCAAAAGACCTGAACAATGCAACTATAAGAAAAAAATAATTCTCAAAAATAAACCAAATCTCAAGGTGAAATTGGGGCATCTGCCATCATGAGATCTGCCAGACCTTTTAGTTCCTACACTGTCAAAATGCTCGGTCACAGTGTGAGCAGTTGCGCTTATGGAAATTTCATGCTGTGGGGTTTTGACCACACGTCCATATGGGCTGAGCTTGGTGTTGCTCAAATACACAATGAGCTCTTTCATTTAACGTTTCAGATTCAGTTTTTAAATAACATTTCAACATTAAGATCGGAAGCTTCTGCAGCACTGGCCTGTGAGATCAAGACGAATCAAAGAATTTCCGATCAGGGCTCGTCATACAGACTGAGCTATTAGCCAGTTCATTTCAGTCTCCACATGAAGCCAGACATGACCCCCAAAACAAGGCAGTTGATCAGTGGAGAGAAAACTTCAAATGAACTGATTGGACTTTATGTCTTGATCTGCAGACATTTTGGATTGAATTTGGCTCTTTAAGCCCTTCTCTGCCCCGATGTGGAAACATGGCAGCTGATTAGTTTATTGAGGGCAGTGAAGCACAGAGAAGTAATTCACCAAAGAGTTTTATTGCCTATTCTGCTCCCAGTTTATGGGATCTTTTCAATTAGTATGGCCACTGCTGTAAACAGACCAGTTGCTCTGTGTCTTGTCAGCTCTATGCATCACTGCCTCGTTACAATCAGACAAATGCACTTTAAAGACCCCGATACTAAAAACAGAGGCTGTCTGTGAGGCCGGAGGGTTGCTGGTCCAGGACCAGCTGAGGAAATTAGGAAATGGGTAAGGCTGAACTGCTGCCAAATAAATACACCTCTTTCAACAGCTGATGATAATGAAATCAACTGGGATGAGTCTGGTATTTTTCATTCCTTTTCTTGTTGCCAGCAAAACCAATTAAAAACCAAAAATGAGTTAATCCTACCACCGTACATTGCCTGTACATCCAAAGCCTGACATGCCTAATTGCACTGTGCCCAAGAGCTCCACTATTGTCCAAAAACTCTTCATCATCACACATCTTGGAGACACATTGTTGCAGCAGGTGACATGCCACTTCATTTATCAGCCCATGCTTTTTACTTTGACTCAGACATACATCAGACACACCATAATTTTACTGTGATTGATCACAAGTGAGCAAAAATCCATTGTTAATACACTGTTTATAATTTCTCTAATCTAACGCTTGTTATAAAACTACAGTGTCTGGATTGGTGGCAGACTTGAAGATGTTGAGGTTTTCTCTGGGAGTGACCAGGACGGACAGGATTAGAAATGAGTACATCAGAGGGACAGCTCAGGCTGAGAAGTTTGGAGGGATAGTGGATATATTGGACAAAGGATGCTGAAGCTGCCAGGCAGGAGGAGAGGAGGAAGACCAGAGAAAGGGTTCATGGATGTACTGGAGGACCTGCAGAGGGTTGGTGTGACAGAAGAGGACTCAAGGGATAGAGTGAGATGAGGCAGATGAGGCAGATGATCCGCTGTGGCGACCCCTAACGGGAGCAGCTGACAGAAGAAGAAGGAAAGGATGCATTGGGCTCATTGAAAGCCACAAAAATTGGTGAAAAACTTGCATTTCCCTCACACATATATACTGGTGCATCTCAAATGAAATGGCTGCAACTTGGTAGGTATGCCTCCGCCTTAAATCTGACCCTGTCTGACCTTGACCTTTGACCCCACAATCTTGTGAATGTTATCAGATCTTTTACAAATCATAGATAGCAACCGCACAAAGTTTGGAAAATATCCAACAAACACATCAGCTCCTGTTGTTATAAATTTAAGACAGACAGATGGACAGATGCATGGACCTCAAAACTATATCAGTTCTTCTAACCATCATGGTGATCAACCATATAAGCACTCGCAAGGATCCAGCGGGCCAGTCAGCTCCTGTGGTGGTTATGAGATTATCCCTGTTACCATGACCTTTGAGCCCACAACATCAAAAACGTTACCAGTTCTTCTACATATCATAGTAATAAAGTATGCAACAGTTGGCTTGAATCCAGCTGCCCAATAAGTTCCTACGATGGTAACACGAATTTGATTAATGACTCTGTGTGACCTTGACATTTGAACTCACAATTTTGTGAATATTATCAGATCTTTGACTCATCATAGGCGTTAACCACACAATGTCTGAAGATCCAGCAAACAAGTCAGCTCCAATAGTGGTAACAAGATTTGTAATGGGCGGATGGACAGCCACAAACTATAACGCCTCTGCGGGAGAGGTATCAAAAAATTAAAGTATTGTGAAATTTTTTTGTTTCCTTTTGAGTCAGAGTAAATTACTATTCAAACTGCATAAATACAGTGACTCTCTTATACCAGTTCACTCCAAGCAACCGCAATCAAGGGGAAGACTGCTGACTCGACAGCTGTCCAGATGACGTTCAATGGCACCCTGCACAAGGAGCCACAGAAAGTCACTGGTGAAAAGCCTGAGCTACTTAAATAACAGTCCATCATTTCAAACTGGTCTCTTGAACGTGACGGTTCACTGTACTGAGATGGCCTCCACAGTCACCAGATCTCCATTCAGCAGAGCACCTTTTGAGATGTGATGGAACAGGAGATTTTCATCACGGATGTGCAGCCGACAGCACCTGCATGATGCTATCGTGTCAGTACGGACCAAAAGCTCTGAGGAATGTTTCCAGCGCCTTGCTGAATTAATGCCGTGAAGAATTTAAGGCTGATTTGAAGGCAGGGGAGTCAAACCCAGTACCAGTAAAGTGTAGTAACTGAAGTGGCTCTTTCCTCATTCCTCACACAAGACAAACATCAACATGCAGACTGTGGCTTGTTCTGAAAGGAGAAACTGAGCCTGTGAAAGTGCTGAGTGTATGCAGAGAAGAACCCAGACAGCAAATGTTTAAAAGACTGTGGTTTAACCCTTTAACCTTTCTGTCCCACTGGGCCAGCAGGCTGTGGTTTCACTTAAAGAGTTCCTATACATCTGTCTGAATGTGAAGCAGGACGAAACCTCAGCAACTGCTCCCTCCCGATGATAAAACTAAATTGTGTTGAGAGGCCAGAGCTGCTGCTGTAAAGCCCGCTGAACGCACAGTCACCCAGATGTCTTAACGACCAAAGGGTCATGGTTTTTGAGTAAATGCACAGGACATTAAACACTTCTTTCCTGATGGCAGATTCATTGTGCATGAAAATGCTGAGTCCTTACACTGACAGCAGCCTGCTGAGTCGTTAACTCATGTGGTGCATGTAGAACTACCTGAATGAGTGTAACATGTGTGCTGCTGCCGCTGCTGCTGCTGCAGAGGCAGGATGAGGCAGATTTAATGACAGGATTTAAAAACCACGTCCCTGCGGGCCCTAATTGTGTGCAGCATTGTCTGCCCGCACACTGGATGTCCTGAAAACATCATGCTGGTGTCATGGTGTTAAAAGCGCTGTTAGTAATGATGCCTCGCAATTAATTGGCTGATGATGAGGCTAGTTATGATGTAATCTCTCACACTCTCTCCTGCACATAGCCAGCCCCCTCCCTTCCTCTCTCGCTTTCTCTCGCTCTCTCTCCCGTTCCCCCACCTCTTTCTCTGTCTTTCTCTCCTATCCTAACCAACATGGCCGCTAAGTCGGATGGAGCAGCGGTGTCTGTGGAAGATGACAACACGCCCAAGAGTCTCGCGGAGCCGGGGAACCCCGCCGCCCGGCCCCGCTGCAGCGCCGCCGGCGGGAAGCCCTACACCCTGCTGGACTGCTGCTGGGTGCTCTGCGCCCTGCTCGTCTTTTTCTCCGACGGCGCGACCGACCTGTGGCTGGCTGCCGACTACTACCTGAGGGGCGACTACTGGTGGTTCGGCTTGACGCTCGTCTTTGTCGTGGTGCCCTCCGCTGTCGTCCAGGTGTTGAGTTTCAGGTGGTTCGTGTACGACTACACGGAGCTGAGCGGCGGGGAGGGAGCAGCGAGCGGCAGCGAGAGCGGAGCGGCGGCAGGCGCGGCAGGCGGAGCAGCCGCGGCGGGGGACAGCACTTTAAGCACCAAGGACAGCGACCAGCGCGGCGGGAGCGCGGTGGCGGCGAACGCCGCGAATGTTACCCCGGTGTACACGTCCGCTGCCCCGCCACCGACGGCCGGGAGAGTCGGGACCCCCCGGAGGTGCTGCACCATCTGCATGTGGGTCTTTCAGACCGTGCTTCACGTTCTGCAGCTGGGGCAAGTGTGGAGGTAGGACCGCCGGGGCGGTGCGGGGAACAAGAGGGGTGTGCGTGCGTGCGTGCGTGCGTGTGTGCACAGCATGCTTCTGTGAGTGTGTGTGTGTGTTTTAATATGTGCTCCGCGCACATGCGAGCATTGCATTCTCAACGCTTTCCTGCACTGGAGATCTCCATGTGTGTGCCAGAGAGAGCGAGAAGGAGAGAGCGAAAGAGTGAGTGTGTGTGTGTGTGTGCGCGCGCGCGTCTGTGCACGCACGCCATTGCATGTGCGTGTGTGTGACTCACCCTGAGAAATCTTACCTTTCTTTCACACTGATTGAAATATGCAGAAGTCAACGACGAAAGAGTGTTTTGTAGTCTCCCTCTTCACACAGAACTTTTAACAGTCATAAAAACGTGAATACCCCCCACCAGCACCATCACCACCGCCAGCAGCAGCACTGAACCTTTTTTGTCCACCTGCCACTCTTGTCCTGATTGTGACAGAAGCTGCATACAGCTCCAATATGTAGTTTCTGCCCCTGATGCCTCCGTCTGTCATGGTCCTGATATGTTGACAGGACAAGGCTCTGTGGTTCAGACCTTGCTGCTCCTCTCCTCTGGCTGCTTGTCACGTTGGTGATTTCAAAACTGAGTCTTATTTTTTTTTTCCCCTCCTTCCACAAACAGCGTAGTTTTGGATGAAAGCAGATGGATAAAGTGTGAAATGAGAGGATGCGTGTGGGCAAAATCTTGAAAGGAACGTTCCCACAACGCATTCAAACTGATTTCCTTTTCTGTTACATTAACTGTGTTTCACTTTATGAGAGGCAACCCACTGAGCACCAGAAGCCCGTGGACCATGCTGTCTGGGCTGAGTCTGACCGACCAGTCATGGCAATTAAGCCAAAGTAAAAGCTGGAAAATGATGCTTTTTTTTTGGGGGGGGGGGGTTGGAAAGAAGTCTTAAAAAAAAGAATAAATTTGGCTGAAAACTGAAAGTCCAGTGCACATCTTATTTATCCTTATTTTAAAACTTCAAACACACATTTATATATTTTAAATGCAGTCACCTTATTAGGTATACCTCACTGTTACTAGGTTGGACCCCCTTTTGCCCCCGGAACTGCCTTAATTCCTCATGGCCTAGATTCATCAAGGTGCTGGAAACATTCCTCAGAGATTTTGGTCTGTATTGACATGATAGCGTCATGCAGTTGTTTCAGATTTGTCGGCTGCACGTCCGTGATGTGAATCTCCCATGCCACCACATCCCCAAGGTGCTCTGTGGGATTGAGATCTGGTGACTGTGGAAGAAACCCAGTTTGAGATGATTTGAGCTTTGTGACATGGTGCATTACCCTGCTGGAAGATGGGTCCACTGTGACCATAAACAATGCTCGGGTAGCCTGTTGCATTTAAACGATGCTCAGTTGGTACTAAGGGGCCCAGAGTGTGCCCACGCCGTGACATCACCACCACCAGCCAGAACTACTGATACAAGGCAGGATGGAGCCATGCTTTCATATTGTTAATGCCAAATTCTGACCCTACCATCCAAATGTCACAGCAGAAGCCAACTCATCAGAGCAGGCAACATTTTTCCCATCTCCCATCATCCATTTTTGGTGTGCCTGTGTGATTTGTAGCCCCATTTTCTTGTTCTTAGCTGACAGGAGTGGCATCCCATTTGGTCTTATGCTGCTGTAGCTCATCTGCTTCAAGGCTGGACGTGTTGTGGTTTCAGAGATGTTCTTCTGTATACCTTGTTTGTAACGAGTAGTTATTATATAGAAGTTGCCGTTGCCTTCATATCACCTTGAAGCAGTCTGGCCATTCTCCTCTGATTTCTGGCAGCAACAAGGCATTTTCCCATAGAGAACTGCCTCTCACTGGATATTTTCTCTTTTTTGGACCATCCTCTGTACACCCTAGAGTGGGTTGCGTGGGAAAATCCCAGTAGGTCAGCAAGAGTCGGAAATACTCGGACCAGCCCATGTGGCACCAACGTGCTACATTCAAAGACACTTAAAGCACCTTTCTTCCCTGTTCTGATGCTCAGTTTTGACTTTAGCCAGTCATCTTGACCATGTCTACATGTCTAAATGTATTGAGTTGCCATATGAATGACTAATTAGATATGTGTGTTTGTTAACAAGCAGTTGAACAAGTGTGCCTAATGCCCAATAAAGTATCAAATGAACACATGTTTACATGTAAATCATTTTTCTCATGGAGTTGTGTTCCACAGTGTTTTGCATGGTGAGCTTATCAGTACAGGTCTGTGGACAGTCCCAGTGCTAGGGTGGCACCACAGTGCAGTGGTGAGCAACATTGCCTCACGGCAAGGAGGGTCTGTGTTCAGACCTGCTGGTTGTCTGAGGATTTTTGCAGATGTGTTGAGAAGGAAGAGACGTCTTGCCCCATTTGAACCAAATTTAGATGTAAAGGGACGTCTTTTCAAAAGCCTGAAAACATGTCTTTTCACCTTTCACTCTTCAAGTGTCGGTGTTCTTTAGACGACTCACAGTCATCTTTTCAGCGAGAGAAGTTTTTGCTGGGTGCAAACAGGAAGTTTCTCATTCAGCGAGTCTGTAAAAACTAATGTTTTTTTAAAACAGTCTGAAGCACATTCATCACAGTAATGCATCAGGCTCACACATGAAGTTGTGTAGATATGTGGGAAAAAGCATTATGAAACCAAAGTTTTGAACTACATATCAGTCAGAGTCACAATGAAATATCTCAAAGAAGCATTTAAATGAACAAAAGAAATGAAAAAAAAAAGATGTATTAAGAGTTATATAAAGTTATGTATTGTCACAATGACAGTTTTGTAATTCAGTACCAAAGATGAAGTACGGTCGGTCCATTTATCTCGAGTCCTGTGCAAATATATGTTGCTGCAGTTTTGTACAAGAGTCATGACAAAGTACAAGTCAGGGTCAATACAGTGACAAAGGGGAAAAAAATGGAGCAAAAACAACAATGACCACATTGTAAATAAATAAACAGAAAAAGTCTGGGGAGAAAAAACTGTAGAGATGCTTCAAACTTGGTCAGGCTTGTCTTCAAACCTCCAAGCTGGCAGCAACTGGACTAAATGATCTATATTGAAAAAGAGCTCCATTACTTCCAGCTACACCGTTGCCAGTTAATAAAGTAGGATCAGTGCTTTTACCATGACATTCCAATACATGCTGTGTGTTGATATGAATTTTCATAGGAGACTTTTACTCGTGATGCCATACTATTACATTTCAGCTGTGCAAACGGATCTGACTACTTCTGTCATTGCAAACAACATTTTTCCTTTCTTTGCATTTTGTGTTCCAAATACAAATCCTTTAACCTGAACAATATCATAGGCTGGAATAAATACTGAGAATAAAAAAATGCAGTATTTAAAGGCTCATAGCTAGTTTGCAGTACCTGTCACTCAAATGGCTTTTTAGATATAATAAACTACAGCTACATAAATACAGCACCAACCATGACGACATAAAAAAATATAATAAAGCATAAAATACAGAACCCAAAGAAATACAGATAGAACACTGCACGATACAAATACATGAAAGACAAATAATGATAGAAGACCGGTGCTGTTAGAATCAGAATCAGAATATTTATTAATCCCGGGTGAAATTGCATGAGGTTTAGGCATGATTTTACTTAAGAGCTGGATAAGATGTAGCTTTGGTTTAAAGTAGACCTCAGTGTCAGCCAGAGTGGGACCTTGTTACACTAATGAATGTGAAGGTGTGCTTCAGTCAAGTGTCAGCTGTCTGTTCGAAGTCGCCGCTAACCAGCGGGCACCAGACCTTTTCCTACCAGGAGGCTCATCAGGTGGCTGTCAAGAGACCGCAGGTTGACAAACTAATTCCACCATCTTGGACTGCAGTAGGCGATGATACTCAGGTGATTTGCTCTGACGATCTTGTATTAGTTGAAGGCCCACTTCAGACTCGGACTCTTTTTATTGTCACTCAACCCATTACAGGATGAACAAAATACTGATTCTCAGGTCTTAGAGTAGCATATAAAAAAGTAAAATGAGATTAAGTAAATTAGAAAATATAAAACTGTAAAATTTAAAATAGAAAACCCAGCAGTTATATACAGAAATTCATGCAAAATAAATAAATACAAAAAAGGAAACAACAACAACAACAAATTGCACAAGGCGAGCAGCATCAGTTGATGCAAAATATTGGATGTGGACAGGATGTCCAGAAGCAGCAGCAACATTTTAAAGTGTGTGTGGTGTTATATTAGAGTGAGGAGTGCAGGTACAGAGTCAAGTTCAGTGTGCAGTGATGGAGGTGGCGCTGTTCAACAGTCTGACTGCATCCGGGAAGAAGCAATTTTTCGGTCTTGATGTTTTTGCTCGGATGCAGCGCAGCCTCCCACCAGAGGGCAGAGGCGTGAACAGTTCGTGGGCGGGGTGGGAGGTGTCACGGAGGATGCAGGTGGCTCTGTCCCTGCGTCTGGTGGTGTGGATGTCCCCTGTGGGCGGTAAGCTGCACCCGATGAGCCTTCTGCTCTGCCACCGTGCAGCCTCCGTACCACACACTGAGGCAGGACGTCAGGACGCTCTCCACCGCACAGCTGTAGACTGCTCTGAGGACGTCGGTGTTCAGTCCTGCCCTCCTCAGCTTCCTCAGGAGAGATGTACTCCTAGCTATTTGACAGAGGGGACGATCTCCACGGCTGCTCCACTGATGTAGAGGAGGGAAGGGTTGGTGGGGGCAGACTTGCCGAAATCCACCACCATCTCATTGGTCTTCTGGGCGTTGAGGATGAGGGTGCTGTCTCCACACCATCTTCCAGTTCCTGCCTGTATGCTGTCTCGTCTCCGGGGGTTATAAGTCCAACCACCGCTGCGTCGTCTGCAAACTTGACAACAAGACTGTTCTCGTGCCGGGCTCTGCAGTCGAAGGTCGTTAACGGCGTACAGCGGTGGGCTGAGCACACTTCAACCCTAACCTGCAGCAGGTGCACTCACCAAGTGATGAGAAACCCAGTGGAGAGGCAGCTGACTCTTTCTCCATTATTTATTGTCACAAAGCATATTTGGTACGAGTTATTTATGTATTTAAAAGCTTCAGCAGGGCTGCGCTTTGTCACAGTTCTGTTCATAACTTTCATGGACAGAATTTCTAGGTACAACCAAGTGATGGAGGGTTTCCACTTTGGCCATCCTAGAAGTATCTCTGTGCTTTCTGCTGCTGATGTGGTTCTTTTGGCTTTGTCAGGCAGGGACTTGCAGCTCGCTCTGGGATGGTTTGCAGCTGTGTGAAGCGGTTGGGATGAGAATTAGAACCTCCGAGGCTGAGACCATGATTTTTAGCCGGAAAAGGGTGGAGTTTCTACTTTGTGTCAGAGAGGATCCGTGCCCCAAGTGGAGGAATTCAAGTATCTCGGGGTCTTGCTCATGAGTGAAGAAAGAGGGGAGCAGGAGATTGACAGGTGGATTGGTGCGGGCCGCTTTACTGGTCTGCTGTGGTTGAGCGAGCGCTGAGCATGAAGGAGAAGCCGTTGATTTACTGGTCGATTTGCGTTCCTGCCCTCGCCTGTGGTCATAAGCGAGTTTCCTCTGTAGGGTGTCTGGGCTCTCCTTTAAGCTTCGTTCATGCGTTAAATCGATGGCGTAGGTATGTCACGGCCGCAAACCCTTGTGAAACCCTACGCTGTAACCCACGCATAACCTGACGTGCACCTCTCCAGAAATGCAAATGCACTTCGCATCAACGCAGCCTGCACTGACTGTGATTGGCCAGTTCGATACTGTTGTTTCTTTCTGCAGATTTCCATCTGTCTCGTTGACACATTTTTAAAAAAACATCAAACTAACGTCTGTTCTTTAATATTTACCAGCACCAACTCAAGCAGCATTTATGTTGTTATACTCGCCATAATGTGTGTAGGTGGTTCAGGCATCTAACGAGGATGCCTCCTGGATGTCGCCTAGGTAAATGTGTTGGGCATGTCCTCCTGGGAAGAGGCTCCACGACAAACTTGGGACACACTGGTAAGATTATATCGCTTGGTTGGGTTGGGTACTCCTTGGAGTGCTCATGGGAGAGCTGGAGGAGGTGGTCGGGGAAAGGGAGATCTGGGCATCTGCTCAGGTTGCTGCTCCAGTGCCTCGAACCTGGATAAGCGGCAGAAAATACATGGATATTTATGTGTTTAAGAAGATGTGAGTGCACCTCCTTTTGCATGCACGCATGCCTGGTATAGCTACAGCTTTGATTGGTTGTTGGGTTGTTTTTTGTTTTTTTGTTTTCCTTTTAAGAGATTGGGGGCTGGTTTTGGATGGTTCGCGTGCTGGGTTCTGCCCCCGGCCATATTTTGCCTATATATGGTGTAGCACGGTCATCCTCAGTCCTCTAAGAATCCATCAGAGCAGTAAGCCTGTATCGGTTTTTGTGTACTTCTGCCAGCTCTGGGTCAACATAACGAAATGAAGGCGGCACCACCTTCACGAGTTCATTATTTACCGAGCTGAATTCTCACGAAGGCAAAGCACTAAATGAGCAAAATAAAACGAAAATCCCGCAAAAATTACTTCGAAGTACCACCAGCCCTACCCCATATGCTTCCATCATAATTACTGCAGCCACTAGAGACCGCTGTCACACTATAAAGTAATTATGGGTCATAATAACCCGCTTGACCAGTTACCTGTGGGATCCTTTTTTATGGGGGCACCTGTTTACTGACTGCAGAGCAACTTAGGTCGTCTCTTCCAAGAGCAGCAAATAATCCAGGCCAGAGGAAAGAAGAAGAGAGAGAGACTGATGGAAGAGCTGAGACCCGAGGGTGAAGCATACAGTCAAAACGCCAGCTGGGTTGAGACATGACTGAGATAATAGAAAAAATATCCCAAAGTCAGAGTGAGGACTTGAATAGTGCAGTAAAAAACATTTGTCTGTAACAAAGAAGGATTTTGAAAGGAGCACACAAACACTCTCTGCATTGTTCCATGGAAAAAATGTCAGTTTTGCAGCAGTGAAAATGCTTTTTTTAAACAGAGTGTATTTTCCAGCAAC
>VUQH01031922.1:0-21367 GCA_015106775.1 Etroplus canarensis
CTCTCTCTCTCTGTCTTTCCTGGTGGGATTATTAATATTATCAATCAGTTCCAGGTGCAGAATTATGTGGGCGGAGTCTGTACACCACACCTGGCCCCTATCCCTACTCCGGAGGTCTTTATAAGCACCATGGACCCCGTGAGACGCCACCAGAGTATAGCTACAGTTACACGTAGTAAGCCAGGCCTTTGCTAAGACTGCACCATTGCTTCTTTGAGATTTTCGCCCTGCCTCTAGTCTAGCCTGACCCCTGTTCCTCTGTCCTCAGGCCCACCTCCACACCTGGACCTGCCGACCCACAATCAGACCCCTGCCTCAGATCAGCTCCCCTTTGGACCAGGACTCCCTCTCACCCCGGATCAGGATTGCCCCCAAACCCAGAGCACACTCCTACCACTACAGAGCACTGAAATAAACAAACACTGTTTTGCATTCCTGGGTCAGAGTCTGTTCTTTGGGTCCACTTGAACCTGACAGTGCACCTCTGTAACTTAATATAGCCTGCCATATTGTGAGTTGCTACCAGTTTGTAATAATACCACTTATAGTCAATATCTAGAAGGGAAGAAATTTTACAAACTGACTTGTTTCATGGTCAGCATCCTATTGCAGTATCTCATTCGAATTCAGTGAGCTCTTTAGGATGACCCATTCTTTAAAAATTGTTTGTAAAGGCAGACAGCATGGCTAAGTGCTTGATTTTATACACCTGTGGCAACTAGACTGAATGAAAACACTTAAATTCAGAGATTAAGAGGTCTGGCCCAATACTTTTGTCCATATAGCGTGTCATCTGTTTGCTGCATGTAAAAATGATGAGTCTTTAGCTATTCTGTAAAGAATACTGTAGTTTCATGAAATGTGTTTTATTTGTCCTCTTTTTTCAGCTTTTTCATCACAGGGAGTTGCTAATGATTACACCTAAAACAGGCAATCTTCTCCTGAACAGATACTGTTCCTGCAGTCATTTAATTAATTCTGATCTAAAATGTAGAGTTAGTGACACACGTGACAAATCACCTCAGTGACATTCAGCAACTTTGAAAAAAAAACAAAAAAAACATGTACTTGGAAAAAAACATTCACTTGAGCTTTTGCTCAAAAAGCACCACTCTATACTGAGTACTGAGTGCATCTATAACATCACCAGCTATTCTGTCACACCTTATCTATTCTCTGTAGTTCGATCGCTTGACTACAATAAATCTTTTTTGCTTCATGAATTGTAAGGTGCGATGGCCTTGAGATATTGCTATGGAAGTGTGCTGTTGAGCGCTGAGAGGTCAGTCTGGGCCAACACTAGCCTGACGACATCCTATGGGCACAGCTGTAGGCACTTAACTAAAGGTCACTCTAGCCTGACCACACACCTCAGCGAAGTCCATCACTGAATGCTCTGCCCAAAAACTGACATGTGATGTTGCCCTTTTTTCTTTAAATCAGTCTTTGTAACTTTTACCCAAACACATAAAATATCTCCTTAGTAAAATTTTATTTCAAATGCTTGTACATATCACACTTTGTTGTAAATTTGCCTTGTTTGACCAATTCTGTGGTTTGGCAATGTTATTTTTGTAAACTAAGGATGAAATGATGCCACCAATTTCCTGTAACTATTATTATTTTTTTAAAAATAATTTAAATAATTTGGTTGAATTTTTTTTAGGTCTATGTCATAACTGAGAAAATATTTTAGTTTCATTCATCAATAAGAAGTTATTTAATTCAGGTAAGGTATTTTTATTTTGAAGGCCAAAGTTACTGAGCTGTGCTGGTGTGAGTAAGACTCTTAAGCTACACCTGCAAGCCAGTAGCAAGCAGGGTTATATGTTAAACTTTGGTAAGAAGTTTGTGCTTTCAAACATTTTTTTCTTCTTTTTCCAGTTTTTGAACTTTGAGATTCCTGTTTGGAATTTGCTCTCTTAAGCAAAACTTTTTCTTGACCAGCAATTTTGCAGTTCTGTTCAACAGTCCTGCAGGGAGAAATCCATAGTGGAACAATGGTAGATACCAAT
This sequence comes from Etroplus canarensis, assembly GCA_015106775.1. Lineage (NCBI taxonomy): Eukaryota > Metazoa > Chordata > Actinopteri > Cichliformes > Cichlidae > Etroplus > Etroplus canarensis. The sequence continues at coordinate 2,016 of VUQH01031922.1, forward strand.
TTTATCCCCACCAGTAGCCACACAGGTCAGAAAACACAGCAGACATTTTCTCCACCACTGCTTTTTTTGCTGTTTGCACAACAGGGCAATGCATTATTGCTTTATTCTCCTTCTACACACTTTTCTTGAGTGGATAAATTGTTGTTGTATACTACAGCAAAATTATATTCTCAGCTGTGCATGCAGTGTACAGCAAAGACAACCTTTTCTATCGAGTGCGGTTTGAGAATAATACAGAGATAGAAGAATCTGAAGATGATGGCATGAGGGGGAGGGGAGAGTCAAAAGAAAATGGTACATACTGTAACCTTTTAAATGGATCACAGGGTATGCAGATCTTCTTAGGAAATTGTGGGTCATGATCGCCTGTTTGGTTGCTTTATTGTATAATGTATAGGACTAAGTAAAAGTAAATAGTCATAAATTAGAAAATGTATGCTCCCGCCCTACCTACTATATAGATCAAATGCAGGCCAAATGTCTCATCAAGAGACAGAATACTAAGCAATCTAGTTTTAAAATAATATATTTGAGGAGGAATTTGCATTTCTTTTCTTCTTGTTAACTGACATCTAATAACAAAATTATAAAACTGTCTGAATATTTCCTATAATCTGCAATATTTATTAAAAACCACATTATGAATGTAACATATAATAGTGATGTCACTACCCATATCCACACTGTTGTGCAGCGGGGAGTTTTAAAAGATATCTTTTGGCCTGTGCTTGGTACTGTTCCAGGAGAGCGGTTCATGTTCTGAAATAGAGACAGGAGATTTAATAGCACTCATTCAACTAATTAATAACAACATCCATGAAGTGCCCAAGATGGGAAAAGTTCATCATCTGGGGTGCTTGAATGTGTTAAAATACTTTAATAATGGTTAAAATGTTAAAATTTAATATTTATTATGTGCAAGCTGATATTTGGCCTTATGCTGGCAGAGAAGGCAAGAGGGGACAAAAACATTATAATTTATTCTCTGGTGGATATGAATAACTCAGATTATCCACAGCAGCAGCCACTGGAATTTGCTCATTAGTTTTTAAGATATATTATCACTGACCAAACTGGGGAGTGGCCCCGTAATGTGGTTTACACATTTGCCTTACAAGTGAAAGGAGCCTGGTTGAATTTCAGGTGGGGACACAAGCCCACTCACCATGGAGGGTTGGGTCAGGAAAGTAATCTGGCATAAAACCTTTGCCAAATTACTGATGCAGATTAATTTGCTGTGGCACATTTATCACTGACCTAACTGGAAACTGAAGAAGATGCTGCTTGACTATTATCCCAGAGGTCAAATTTAGGACTGATCTACTAGCCACCATAAATATCTATAATTATTTCATTAGTCCATTGTTGTTAAAATGAATGCTATAATAACTGTCATGTCAGTAAGTGCAGAACAGAGTCATCTTTGGACCCTTACAGTAAAGTGTCAAGGTCTGTTGTAATACAAATCTAAAAGTATGTGTAGTGGCTCAATTCTTGTTTTATCACTTGCTGCTGAACTTTTGCTACACTCAGAAAATAACGCTTCTATTGATAACAGTAGTGAGTGTAGTATTTTTAATCACCAAAACAGAGCTGCCTTTTGGCAAAATATTACTGCCACTGCACCTGCTTGAGATTCATTTGATTGTAAAAGCTTTTGGTACAAAAAAATCTATTTTGTTAGAGAGAAAAACAGAAGAAGAACCTAAGAGAATAAAAAGGCAATTTCACCTGATGTTACTTAAAAAACCAATATGTTTCTTGTTGATGTTTTTAAGATGTTTATTTTTTCCCATTGTAAATTAATATTGAATGAAACCCATAGTGAAAAGAATCAGAAATTTAAAAAAATAATTATTTTGCATTCACTCCAAAAGTTAATGTTTAGGTGCCACTTCATTAGTTATGCCTTGCTAATACCTGGTTGGACTCCCTTTTGCTTTCAGAACAGCCTTCAATCTTTGTAGCATAGATTCAGCAAGGTGCTGGAAACATTCCTCTGAGATTTTGATCCATGCTTGTATGATAGCATCATACAGTTGCTGCAGATTTATTGGCTGTGTATCCATGATTCGACGCTTCTGTTCCACCACATCCCAAAGGTGCTCTACTGGATTTTTGTTTGGAGTTTTGGTGGTTGTGGATGCCATTTGAGTACAGTGAGCTCACTGTCATGTTCAAGAAAGAAGTTTAAGGTGATTTGAGCTTCATGACATAATGTGTTACCCTACTCGAAGCAGCTTTCAGAAGATGGGTACACTGTACTTTTGTCTAGTTTTGGTGAGTCTGACTGACAGGAGTGGCCCACAGTGTGGTCTTCTGCTACTTTTGCCAATCAAGGGTTAAATGTTCAAGAATGAATGTGGTGTGCATTCAGAGATATTTTTCTGTATCTGTTGGATGTAACGAATGGTTATGTGAAGTACTGTCAGCTGCCCATCAGCTCAAAGCAGTCTGACCATTCTGCTCTAAACTCTGGCATCAACAGGGCATTTTTCACCAGGGAACTGCTGCTCACTGGATATTTTATCTTTTTTGGACTATTCTCTGTAAACCCTGGAGATGGTTATATGGGAAAATCCCAGGAGATCAGCAGTTTCTGAAATACACAAACCAACCCATCTGCAGCCAACAACCACGCCACATTCAAAGTTGCTTAAATCACCATTTTCCCCCCATTTTTCCCTCATTCTTATGCTCAGTTTGAACTTCAGCAGGTTATCACAACCATGTCTTCAAGCCAAAATGCATTAAGTTTCTGCCATATGATTGGCTTAGATAGTTGCGTTAACTGTTTAAAAGGTACACATAGTGAAGTGGCTAGTGAGTCTAAGTTTTATGGAAATTATATGTCTTATATTATAATGTACTCATGGAATTCCATCTATACTGGTCTAAGGCTATGTGAAAAATGCCCCTTTACATTTTCCAATAAAGACATAATATATACCTGATTCATACTTTATTCTTATGGTATATGAGAAAAATGCAAAAAGCTCTATTGTAATCAGTAAAGTAGTTAAATATTAGTATAGGTAATAAAAGTTTTATGAAATACCATACATTTATATGTACGGTATCTCATTAGACATAAGGCATTAACATTTACTCTTTGCTAGCTCTTGTTGCTCTTCCATCAACACCCCTTTCCTATTTCCTTTATATTGATTCCCAGTGATTTTATCATAAGGGTGGTAATGTGTTTTGTCATTAACATAATTTCTTAAGAAAATAGATTCTCCTAAGCTGCATGTCCATCTGACTGCCTGTGCTCCCTGCTGTTGTCACCATCCTGCAGATGTTTCTTGTAAAAGCAATTTCTGTTTCAGGCTTTCTATGAGTGAAACTAATTTAACCAGCTGGAGAGAGAAGAACCAGCATGAGGAAAGGACATAAGGTTAAGCAGATAATGTGCTTGCTATACCAAGCTGTCATCCCTTGTGTCTCTGCGGTTGTTCTTTTGTTTGTTTGCTTTAAGTTTTTTAAATGGGTCTTTCCATTTACAGGCAATTTCCGTCCTTGGCTGTGTTGTCGGTGTTGGTCACTGTTTGGGGTGAGGCGAAGATCACTGTGGCCAAGGGCACGTCCGCTCGCCTGTGACTTCACTGTCAGCACTAATGCATTCAGGGCAGAGCTACATGCTTTTTCAGGTGTGTCGCTGGCTGCAGCGTCAGCAGATTGTAATCAAATCCAATCTGGTATTAAAAGACGATCTTGACACTTGACTCCATCAAAAGAAAACAGGGAAAGTTATTTGGTATAATGTGATTGTAGACAGGCTGATCTTCCTGCCTGGTCACCTTATGAAACATAATATGGATTACAAGCTAAATTAAACCATTTTGAATGGAGTCAATAATAATCCTCTGATCTGCATCACAGCGTAGTGAGCTACTCTGAGTGAACTGTTGATGTGCAATTTCCACTGTTGGTTGGACGTGACTAAAATACAATACATCAGTGATATATATCTTCAAGGGGGGCTTTGCTCCTTATTTGGCAACCTGTTTTCATACATATTCCCGCTGCCACATTGACTTCTCAGTTAAAAAGCACTTTGAGAAGAGTGGCGTTTGCAAAACTGGCCTTAAATCTCAGTCACTGCTCAACAAGGAAGCTTTAAGCATTCATCTACCCTTTTCACTCATGTATTCATTCAGGTGCACAGTGTCACCTTAAAGGGAGAAACTGAATTCAGAAGAAAATCAATATGATAAACTGCTACTTGTTTTGTCCCTAAATTGTTTCAGTTTGGAAATCGATACAGAAGCCAGAGCCATTCATCACCGTTTGAGAGAAGTGGGCGCCCCGCGGGAAAATATTAGGGCCTCCATGTGGAGCAGGTAAAAAAAGGAAAATGCAATGGGTGGATGAAAAAGGAGGTAAGCTAATGGCAGACAGGGAGAGAAATAAGGAATAAAGACAAAGAGAATAAATACAGGGCACTGAGATAGAGCAAAGGAAGAAAACAGAGTGGGATGAGGAGAATTGTAACATGCTTCAGTCTCTCTATCCTCCCACTCCCTTTCTCTCACAAGGATGGATGATGCGCAGGGGTTTATCAGGCAGTGACAGACACAATAAAAAATAACCTTCCCAATGTGGGGCCAGTTCAAATTAATACAGTGCAGCAGGTGATGTCTGAGCTGGGTCATTAGGGGCCACTGACAGTGTCATTAAGACAATGGGCAGATTACAGCAATTACATGTGACAAACTGTCGATGTGGACTGTCGTGTTTCTCAGATGACCTTTGGTAAGCATTGTCATGACTCTGATCAGGATGGAAGGTAAAGCGAGAGGAAGTATTATGACTTCCTTCAACTAATGTCTTTTCTGGATCTTCATTGCTCAGTGCCATTCTCCAAGTACTCTATGTTGAAGATGATTATAAGATGCCAGAATCTACTTAAAATGTTCTTAGTGTGTTTTTTGTTTAAAGAATGACATGGTGAATCAAGTATGAGATTCACATTTAAAAGCTATAAACTGTTTATGTCCCCATCTAAAACATTGAAATGGTATATTATGTTTGACTTTATTGTGAGTTGTAGATGCTGTGAAACTGCATTTCACTGCCTCGCTTGTTGTTTTTACAGTAGCAAAGTGAAATCTCAGATGGTTAAGGAGACGGAAGTTAATTTAGGAAAACTGTAATTTGCATTTAAATCAACTCTTGTTGTGTAAATGAGTAAATCTGTTATACTTCGAAAGAATATGACCTTGGTTTTGGTGTTAATTACAAGTACATTCGGAAACTAATGCCCAATGGTACTGCAAAGACTGCAACGATGTTTTACTTGCTGGTTTTGCATATCATTTAATTTAGTGAGATATCTTTATGCATCTATTTTGCGGACAATAAAAGCATGGAGGACTTATCATCCCCTGATGTTTTTACATTGTGTCTAATTGTTTGGAGAAGTAAGATTCATGCTTAGAGAAAGTTAAATTAATTAATTACTATGGTGTTACTATTACTAACAACCTTAGAGGTCAAAATCCAGCATTACATCTGGCATGGATTTCAATGCATTACAGTAAAACACATTAAACCTGATGTGTGTTTTCCCTCTGGGCTTAGAACAAAGCAAATGTCACAAGCTTTTGTTGTGTGTTTGAAATACACAGATTAGATGCAGTGGAAATGATGGTCTTTATTGGTTTTGCTTTTTACAGCTGACTGAGTCATGACTGGGAGATTTAAATGAAGACTGCTCCTGTCAGGAAAGTTGTGATCATGTTAAACCATAATTCTACCCGGCCAGGTAAAATCTTAACAAAACAAGTGTTAGTCATTATATGCACTACAGGTTTGCTACACAAAGCATAACAGGTGAACAGATAGACAGGGGAGAGGGAAATTACTTGGCAGCCAATGTTCTCATTTTTCTTTTTTTTCATTTGCAAAAGTACAACCTGCCATGAAATTAGCTTAGAGTTTAGTACACTGTTAGTGTCAATATTTGCTTAAGGAACTCCATCAGTGTGCTGCAGTGTCAATAAAACACGATAAGAAGCAACAAGACTTGTTAATTAGGACTAAATGCAAAGTACAGCTGAGGCTGATGGGAATGTTGATTTAGATCTATTTAGTCTTAAAAACTAAAAACTACTGGGCAGACTACAATGCTCACCTTATATTTGAGGGAGATAAGAAGGGATTGCAAGCACTCTGTTATTTTAGTACATTTTAGTATCATTATAATACCTATTTTGAGGGGTTTTGTTTAAGTTGCACTGCTGTAATATCAAGGTCATGATACTGCAGGTGTTGAATTTGTGTGAATGCCTCACAATATACTGCAAAGCGAGGAACTGTGCTGTCTTTCTGCCCTATAGTGTCATCGTGTCAGATTCTCTCTGATTCAGGCGTTCAGCATTTTGTTCTGTGCATCTGTCACTGCTGCTTTGTCTCGCAGGAGAAACAGCAGCAATAAATAAAACACTGAGGTGGAGTGCTCACCCTGCTGTAAAGTACTGATCATAGAGTTCATTGCAGTACTTTAGTGTGAGTGCAAACATGATTTCTCATCACCGTCTCTTCAGTGTTCTGTGAGATGAAGTGCTGAAAAAAAAATCCAATTTGTATAGATGTGGTTTCAAAGATTCAAAAGCACATAAGAGTTTTCGATGATGCCTGTTCCACAAATATCAATCACAAAAGTCAGATATTTTATGATGACATGTTTTAGTAATTCAGTGCTGATCCATGAAGTATTGAAAGCAGAGGTATGTTGGTGTTGACTTTGATCACTGTTGGACTTGCCTGTCTTCTGTAGCTCTCCTTCGCTGTCAGGCCAGATCAAAGCCTACAGCAACATGTGTTTTTCAGGCCAGAGCGTCTCCCAGAACTCACATTCGCCTTGTTCTGCTTATCTACAACAATGATAACTCCTTTAAATTCAGGGTGCTGCATGGACCTCATTAATTTATTTATTAGCCTTGCTCATGCTGTGTGTCACTCTGAAGAGGAACCACTGGTGCACTTGTGTTGACACTGGGACACAAGCTCTGATTTTCGACACTAGTCAGTGAACCAACAGAGACAGGCAATCGCACACAGACAAATTAAGCCATGCATTGCAAGGCAGGCTGTTCTCACAGAGCTTTATTGTCAGAGTGAGAGTCAGACAGAAGGATTTAAATGACACAGGTGCTGCAAAAATAACTCTTTGAACATGAAATAGCTTGCCTTTTATCGTTTGTGAGTGAAAAGACTTTCAAACAGGTTTTAGACATTCTTCTGCAGCATTGACACATAAGTGAAAGTCATTCTGTTCTAAAAATGTATGCTTCAAACAAGTAAAAATAAACTGATTGACGTTCACTGTGGATTTAAAGAAAGCCTGGTAATGTAGTGTTAATGGTCTGGTACTTGGACAACTGTTGCGTACACAGTCATAGCCAAGAATTTACCATTTCTGAGGTCTGAATTCCCCAAGCAGGGCCCTACTTTCTGAATAATTAATATAATTTAATTAATCCATTAATTTGGTTGTGATTCAAAGAAAAAAGATGCAACACACAAAGCAGACTTAGTATAGTTATTAAATTGATGTAGATGTAGTTTCATACTTAGAGCTGTGTAGGAGAAATGCTTGTCATTTGAAATGAATATGCTATTGTGCTTTGTAGATGTATGAGCAAGCATTCGACAAGCTGGCAGAACTCATATTTGGTATATCATTATCCATTACTCTGTCCGTGATTTTGATTATACTTTATATACCCTGTGGGCATACATAGATACAGTAATTGCAATAGAATGACATTGATAGCATTTTAAATGCACTTTTAAAATACTACAATCCTACAATTTTGATGAAAAGATTTTCAAATTAAAATCTCTCAGTTATTTTGATAATTTTAAACTATTAAATTCAAGCATTTCAATGTCATTTCTCATTGTGTCTGCTAATGTTAAACCATGTATCATGAGTATGTCAGTCATTTCCCATTATTCCCTTTGGCAGTCAGTCTTTGTGGAGGTATGTGATCATTGATGTTAGTCTTTCTGTTTCTCCCTTAAAATTCAAACTTGGATGAGAAATGGAGCATGGGCATAAGAAAAACTTTATATTTGGTGCAAATTGGCTTCACTTTCTTTGCCTTGCTGGATATATTTTTGTTGCGCACAGGCCTCTATAAAGAGATGTTCTTAATTAGTCATCCTGTATAGGATTTGAAATTTTATCCTTAAATTTAGGATTAGGGATAAAATCAGATCAATGGCAATTCTCTACAATTGATGCAGCAAAAACTGTAACAGCCACAGACTGAGCCAAGTAGCTTAGCGTGTTCAGAGTCTGGGAAGTGATTGAGAGGAACAAGAGTCCCAGGGGACGGAGCTCTAAGTAAGAGCGATTCTCTCTGCTCTCTCAAAGTATGAACCACCATCACGGTGACCTTCTGCTTGCATGCGGATGAAATTGGATGATTTCTTGCTAGGGCTGAAGAGGAGTGACAGGTGGCTGTGCTCCCAAGCCTGAAGGAGAGCTGGTCTACTCAATCTAGTCCCTAACCCTTGCTATCTAGTCGCGTGCCCTCTTCCTCTTCTGTCATCAGGAAACATCTCACAACATCATCACTTATTAATGTCCAGATATGAAGAGCTATTTTCCAATCTCACTAGACATTTAAGATGTTTCAATATATGCATTGGACTGCTTGAATTTTCAAACATTTTAATGCAAACATGTTTGCCATTAGAGCTCTGATATAAGTGACTGATGCTTTATATCCATTGGTTTGTTTATTTCAGCTCTTTCTTTGGTAATTGCACGTCTAAAGTTTCATCAGTTTAGAACACACAGGTTGTGAAGTAAAAAGTCTTTAGCAGAGCTATTCTATCTTTTTTTGCTTTTGCTTGGAAGCCAAAGAACCGAGACTCTAATCTGGCATGACATGCTGCTATACAGCTTGGAGCACCTTCATTGACCATGAATGGAAGAATGGCTTTGTGTACTCATACAATGTTTGCCTGAAGTTTCACATTCAAATGAGATTAATAATAATAGTACTATAACTTTCAAAGCAGAAAATATGCATCGTTCCCTGGAAAATATTTCAGAAAACTGTTGTAGATGCGTTCTCCATCATTTAGAATTCATCTCTATGGAGCTGTGCATCACTGAAATATCAGAGACACACTTGAGTATTCATGCTCAGAGGAACGTGTATGAAGGGAAACACGCAAAGAGACACATTCACACACCTACAGCCACACACGAACATAAACAGATTTTCAAGAGTGACTCTTGTTTTGTTCAGGAGTTTGACTCCTCATCCAGGTTGCCATGTGCACTGCATGAAAAATGTTTCACTACTATCATCCTTCTTACCAGGTCATCTGAGGCTGCCAACATGCACATAACCACTTTTCTTTGTTGAGCGCTAATATTGTACAAATGAGTCCTTGAGCATTGTATTTCTTCAAAGGAACACAGATGAGAGGAACAATGGATTCACCTCTTTCCTCTGTCATCTTTGTTCTTAATTTGCTCAGCATTGTGGGTGTAAACCAGCTAACACTGGTGTTCTATTCACAGTCAAAATAAAGAAAAAAAGCTGAAATAATTAATGAATAAAAACCCTCAGGGAGGGCTTTTAAATCTACATAATATCAAACTGTAGCTTTTCTTTTTTAATAACAAGGCGTATTGGGTTCTGTGATGTATTTCTTGCATGCCTAATTACAGAGATATGAATTATCTTTCGTCCTTTGCAATTTAGTAAATAAATCCTGAGGGAGCTCATTTGAAGCAGGAAATAGGCCATATTTCTAAGTGGAGAAACCACCGTGTGAACAAAGTTCCATAGGGGAAATATGTTACCAAATCAGTCATGTAATGGAGGAAATCAAAGCACCACACTACCTTGTTTATGCAGAGGATGGTTGCAGCCTTTGGTCAGACAGGGAGATAACTAGACACAACCTCTCCCACTGTTCTTCAAAACACATCATACTGCTTTTGCAAAGTTAAACGGGAGGATTAAGTTCAATAAAAATAACAGCATCTTCTGTACTATCCAGAGAGTTCAAGAGTAAAGACAAGGAAATGAGAGGGGTTAGTCTAAAAAGAGTGGACCTATAGGCTGGTTATTCTGGGTTCTTGCACATACTTGTAGAAGATGGGCAGTCCTGCAGGTACTGCTCTCCCTGGGCTAAGACCACTCCAGACAGACTGCAGTAATTTACATTGACAAAGCTGTCAGAGGAGAGGTGGCCTCCTGCATGGTGATGGATGCTGACCTGGGAGGAAGAAGCAAGAGAGAAAGAGAGGAGAGGAAAGAAGAGGAGAGAGAAGAGAATTTAGGAAATTAAGAAAAAGCAAATGCATATAGATGATTTTTGGACTGTAGAACTGAAGAAATACAAACACCCACAGGGAAAAGACATTTAGTAACAATGTCTTTGGATTTTCACTTCATGTAAGAGATCAAACCTCCACGAGTCCATAATGCCTGTGTATATCAAATGCTATCAATAGAAGTTGCATCAGGTTGTAAAAATCACAACACTTGTGTGTGTGTGTGTGTGTGTGTGTGTGTGTGTGCGTGTGCGTGCGTGCGTGCGTGCGTGCGTGTGTGTGTGTGTGTGTGTGTGTGTGGGTGTGGTTTGTCCCTTGAGTACTGAGTACTCATGTAATATAGTGATCATAAATTCACCATTTTGAAAGGCCTCACAGCGTAAGCTGGTCTTGCCACTGTCTGTCTCTCACATGGGGGTTAGTGGAGTAACACAATAAAGTAGCAGTAAAGTGGGAGAGAAAGGAGGGAGATAACTTCTTACCCTCCCTGCTTTTATATTCCAACTTCCTGTGGAAAAATGTGCTGATGCTGCATCTCCCGGGGCAGGTGCTGTATGGTGTCAGGGGCCCCCGGTGAGCAGCTTCTCACTCCTGTCACCTCTACTCACACCGGCCCTCGTCAGCAGGGGCCGGCACCAGCGCTGCAGCCTCCCTCTCCTCCTGTCACCTGTCCGCACGCAGGCCAAGGTGACTTTGTTCCCTCCTGATGGAAAAATGACAGCTACTGCAGCTACAACATCCGAAAAAGTCAGGGAGCAACCAGTTGGCATCTCTGTCCTTTTCTTTCATTCTTTATTTCTCCTTTGCTCTCTCTCCTTACCTCTATGGCTCTTAACCCGAGGTACATTATGCACATTTGTTTTTTATTCAAGTGAAAATCCCAGCATAGCACGCTGTGTAAATTTCATGTCCACTAAAACAATCACTAAAGTGAAATTAAAATAAAATTTTAGTAAAAATCCATTAACTGCTAATAATATTTTTGGTCCTCTGTCTCAGGGGCAGTGAAACCTCTTTGAAAATACTTGCTAACTGGCTGTGCACAATAAAGAGCATAAAACATACAATTTCAACAAATAGCCAATGCTGTGCTAACAAATGTTAATCATTGTTGTCATTAACAAAAACTTACCGTTTTACTTGCTGGTAAACTGAAATGTATTGAAACTGAATATGGGCAGTACATTCAAAAAGTTAGCCACTTTTGATGGCAAATTTTATTTTTGGCTGGCCAAGTTGAAAATGTTTTAAATGCAGTTCCTCTCTTTTCTTTCAATCCAAATCATATTAAATCTGTTATGTCCCAGCGCCCTGTCACAGCTACACAGCTTTGCTGTCACTGTTAGTTGGGTTGATGCAGACAAATATGGATCCCATTTGATAGAGCTCAGCTCAGGGACCGATTGTCCTAACTGATTTAGTCTGGCATAATTTTTATCCTGCAGTTACTTTGATGCAACAAATGGCAATTACAGTCCATTAAAATATATTAATTTCTACCAGGAATGCGTACTAACAACCTTCTTCATATTTTTATTATACTGCGTCTTTACAATTCAAGAATATGCCAGAAGGGATTTCCCCAAGCACTGCAGTCTAAATTATCTCACTCGACATGTTAGCTTTGAATTAGCATGATATACTGGCTTAGGAATCTGTGGAGTAAATAGTAAGATTTTCCTGTGTTGGTTGAAACCATTCCATTTGAATTACAGATGGCACTGGGAGCATTGTGGCATGACTGAAGTGAGAGTAATTGGTGAAATGTAGATGACACACAATGCTGCACACATTAGTGCTGCAACATATCCTGAAATTGAAGCTGCTTACTTCATTTCTGAAGCGCTCTTACTCTTTTTTGTTTTCATAGCACAATGATTTGCCTACTTTTCTCCTGTTGCACTGCAGATTGCGTCTTGAGCTTTTGAGCAGCTTGCATGAAAAATGTCTCCTGTCAACACAGTGTCTCTCCTGGACAATGGTAGCCCAAATCCTGTTTTGAGTGTTTTTTTTTAATGGGTAGCAAAGACTAAAACCTGATGAAATGGAACAGTTGTGTTGAGCATACGCATACACACACAAAGGGAGGATGGAAGGAGAGAGGCTGAGGCGACAGACAGAAAAGATTTCCATGTTTTTCATTCCCCTGAGCATTGGAAGGATGTTGTGCTGGGGACTCATGCTGTGATAAAAGGGGAGAAACGCGTTACAGTACCCCACTCTTCTGTCCACCTGCTGTCTTCTCTCACATTCATCATTAGATGAACCTGTCATACAGGCCATGCCTTGGTCAATTATCACCATCATCCATTTCATGCTTGAGACAATATATGGTGAGTGGCCATCTGCTGCAATAGATCTGGAATTATGGGTCATGTAATTAGATACTGTCTTAGAGTACCGAAAAAACTTTGAATAGCTGACCTTTCATAACTGGAGACAAACTAAAGTTTTACAACTTGGAAATAGGAAATGCACCTGGGGCTCTTTGAGTATTATAACACAATTTTTAGTGAGATACTGATGTAAAATTTTAACTCACATAATTCTTCTTTCCTCCCCTCTCTCTCGTGTATGCTACACTGCTGTGTGAGAGATATTTCTTACAGCCTCATGTTGACTCATTTAGCATCTGGCACTGCTTGTCGCCAGACGCCATGCATCGCGGCCAGTGCTGCAAGTTGTCTATATTTTCACCTAATTTTCAAGATCTTTCACACCAAGGCTGATGATGGCTTGTGATGACATCATCATTCATGCATGTGAAGGAAGGTAAACATCTCGCGTGTGCTCTGCCCCGACTGAAAGTGCTGGAGATATTTGCAGACTGCAATTCTGATGTTATTTTGCAGATATCATCTTTATACATTTCTAAGCTTTTCTTTCGGTCAGGCCTTTATCATTTTTCTTTCAGGGGTGATAGTATAACAACACTGAAAGATGAGCATTGAGTCCAATTTTGAGGTTTTATATTTGAATGTGTACACGGCGTTTTCAGTCTCAGAAGTGCACCCATTTGAGACATCAGTTGTAAAAGAGACATTATTATCTAACCCCTGGTTTTTACATCACATTGTGTTTATTCTGAATTCATTGACAACTTTCCAAAGGATATTTTCCTCAAAACAACACATTACAACAAAACATTACAGTTAGCTGTATTTCTTCTTATTGCAAATTTCTCTCTCAGGGCTTGCTCCCTTTTGTCAAAAAATAAAAAATGTGGCTCTCTGCTATAATAGAAACAGCTATACCAGAAAACTGAAAAATAAACTAATTAGTTTAGGATAACAAACACTGTTTTTCTTCTTTCTTTTTGCAAACAATGTTGCTGTTATCCAGACATTGCTGTTATATGATTTAGAAACTGAAAATGAGAGCATATAACCTTTGAAGATTAAACACCAACTGATCTGCCTCCAATTGTTCATTATCCTTGTAACATAATGGTTATTCTCATAGGTAGCTTTTCATTGTAGCTGTATCATATATTATGTTCATTATTCCTGAGGTCTGATAAGTGCATTTCCTCCCTTTTCCAATTTATGCCTCATATGTGGGTTTAAAACCCGGAACTGGAAATGAAGCATTCCTTTGTTCACTGTTCATTTGGAAGGCAGACTTTGCTGGCTTGTCCCTCTAAGCAGTGATATTGTGGAAGCGGCTCATGGCAAGCATCCTCGGAAAAGATATTCTGCTCAGCTTAGCAGGTTCATGAATACTGAATACATTGTAAAGATCAAACAGAACGAACGTGGTGTTCCAGCATGCATGCTGGAGAGCAGTACTGTAGACACTTTGACACCTGGAATTGTATCATTATTACTACGGAGTGATGGTTGGGGGTAAATGTTTATTGAAATGAAAATTTGCCACAAGGTATTTACTGTAGTTAGACATTTGGTACACTTATGTTCACATTTACAGTTTGATGTGAAAGCAGACTTCTTTGTTTGATCTGTCATGTGTGTAAATGTGCTACTATATTAGAATTTAGCCAACTGTGCTGCTTGTTTTTTTTGGCATCTTCTGAAATGATATTCTCAGCCTGGTTCCTGAGTCACTCTGTCTGGGTTTTTTCTGAGTTTTGAATAACTTCCAGATTGCTGAAAATGAAACTTTATTCAATATTTTTTCCTGCTTTCTCAGGATACAATAGTGAAACCTGCATTAAAGGGTGGATTGTGGCTGTCATTATTTGACTTTAAAAAAGGGGATCAGAAACAAGGGGATTCTTACACCTGTCTGGTGCTCTGTCTTGTCTGGTGTAAAGCCTTTGCCTCTCCTTGTCCTTCATCTTTGTTTAGAATCCTTGGGCCTGTTTTGGGTAAATGAGGTTCATGACCCTGGCTTTCTGCATCGCCAAGCTCTCACATAGTTTCCTCATGGTCGAGGGGGAGAGGCTGGCACTCAGATGGAAAGCACTCTCAGCAGACGGTTTAGTAATTACACACTGGAAAGCAATCAGCCTGAACACTGCTTCTTAATTAGCAGAACAAAACAATAGTGCATGGATTGGAGGACCCTGGAGGTCACACGTGCCCCTCAGGTGTCCCAGTGAGGTGCACTTTAAAGCGCCTTGATCCGTTTTTGGCCACTCTTCACCTCCCTGATCAGACCGACAAACTCTCACTGATCATAGTTGCATTTCAGCAGGTAAAAAGAGTCATCTTGTTTACCAAATGAAAGAGCCAGATCCCAATGGGTATGGACTTTAAAGGTGCCATAGTCTGGTTGCAAGAAAGGATGAGAATTTGGGGCTTTTCTCATGGCTACAAGCAGAAGAAAAGAGAGGTCACCTAATCCATTCTAATCAAGGCTACAGCAGCAACACACATGGTATTCATTAGTAAACAAGAGAAAGCGCTGCTCCACGACAAACAACTTGGCCATAATTAGCATGTAGAGGATCCTGCAGTAGACAAAGCCTCTGATAGGGGTCAGGGCAAATAAGCCTTTGGTGCAGCGTGCAGTGAAAGCACCATGTTAATTCTTATATTCAAAACTCTTCATTTCAGATTACACAGACTTTAAATCCATACTTTCCACAGTTTGATTAATGCTTGATCTATAAATGGGCTCTGCATTTCTCTTGCACATTTGATATTTACAAAGATATTCATAATATCTCATAATGGACCTTAGGTACAATAACTCATCCTGTAATACTACCCACCCCAAATTACTACCATGAGAGGACTGTTTTCAATTTCCTGCATAAAAGATCTAAGATGTCCACAGTCTCTTCATAACGCTTTATAAAATGACAGTAAAAGCATTTCAGATATAGAAAAACTGAAATGTGTAGATAATAAGCACAGGAGTTAGTATGTAACAGAAGGAGTGGAGCTGCTGCAGTCTGACATGCAGCCAGGGAGTTTTTTCTATTCCCTGCTATTAACAGTTAGGTAGAGCAGGCTGGTAATAGTTTTTTCCTGTCTATTAATGTCTCTCTCCAGAGCCAGCAGTTACATGCTGTGTCATTAAAGGTCAGAACAAATTGGATCCTCAAATGAAGACAGCGCGGAAAAAAAGCAGGATTCCTTAATAGCTGGCATAGGGATGCCAATAAATGCTCTGATTATTTTTAATGATTTTTCTCTATATTGATTTGGCCCTGTCTTGTTGTTGACGTCTTGGGTGATCTCCCACAGTTAAACTATAAATACAAAGTACTCTGAAACAGCCAAGCGGTATTTTACTTTTTCCCCCATTTTGTTTTATAATACATATATATGTGTGTGTGCAACAGTACTGCATATAACACTGGTAAGCATTATATTTCTGGACTGGGCAAGTATAAAACTAGGATGAGTTATGTGCCTATTTAAAACCCATATATATATTGTATAGGGAAAAAATGAGAACTATAGAGAAAGAGAGCAAAGAAGTGCACAGACTGTGCTAACATTTTTCACATCAGTGATGATGTTCATGACAGTCACTTTATTTTATTTTTTTTTATACCTTCTTACAATGGAGGGTTTCTTCAGGAAGGGCATCCAGCGTAAAACCTCTGCCAAATAACCGATGTGGATTCATCTGCAGTGGCAAACCCTTGAGGAAAATACAATGGAGCAGCCAAAGGCATATTTCACTTTTTAGTATTAACCACATTCACCCACAGAGGAAATATGTTTCAATACACTTGTAGATGATGTGAGTGTAGTTTTCTTCAACATTAAAATGAGCGTGGACCTAATTAAGGAATATTAAAAATTTGGGTGGAGCTGTAGTCAGTAGTAAGTCTATATTATGGCTTTCTATGCATTTGACATTTTTTGTTTGTCATAACTGACATGTTGCTCCTACAAGCTAAACGGCCCTGAAAAACAGACACAGATGTTTTCCTTTGCAAGGCAACACTATGACCCACTTGAGCCACCATTTGTCACTATCTGATCTTCTTTACAAAATAAATAAAAAATATTACATATCTTCTTCTTTTGAAAAATATATTGAGTCTGACTAACTGCAGTGACATGAAGAAAATACAGAAAAAGAAGGGCAGGGAAAAATTCATCTTTTCTGACTTTTCCTCCCCTCAATAATCATCATAGAGTCACAATCATCTTCACTTGCAGCTGGTACATCTGAATGTAATATCACTGTGAAGCAAAGGAAGCAAAACTTATTCAAACTGACTCATTTTGGCCTTTACCTCCTCTGGTTTGCTGTCATCAATACACAGGGTGGCAGAGTCCAGCACTCACCTTTGGGGACAACAGGAGAGAAGCACCTTCCCCCTCACCATCATTTCTCTGCCATATCGACGGCCAAGTTGGTATTTCAGGTTCTGTTATGTGACATTTGGCTGACTGAACAGAGGTGCTGTGGACAGCCATCGCCAGGAGAGGAGATGGGGAGGGTGAAGGGACGAAAGGGGAGATAGAAGAAGCAAAAATAAAATAAAAAACAGAGGAGGGAGAATGCAGAAAGAGACACAGAGAGAGAACCAAGAGACACTGAGTGAGCTGGAGGGATTGAGGCAAAGGAGGGAAGGAAGGCAAGAGAGAAAGAACTGTCATATCCACCCTTATCACAGCAGTCTGCAGTTTTCCAAATGTCTCTTTTCAAACAGCAGCAGAGGGTGCATATTAACTGTAATAGTGTGTCTTTGTCCAGGCTCCTGCTAGGCCATTCACATCCCGCACATTCTCTGCAGGCGAACTCCACCATGCAACCGCACATCCATCAAGTCTCGTAGTCTCAAAAGCACTACAAATACTTGTCTCCTTGTTTTACAATCAAAGTATTTCTTCTTTATTCTTTCCAGAGTGCTGTGGGAAATTTTGCTATGATTTTTGAACGAGAAGTGAGAAGGAAAGCGAATAAAAGTACAGGCAGTGCAGATGGTGAATACTTTATGCAGCACCACAGATCAGGCAGATTTTCATTTATTAATTTATTTAAGAGGAAAGTCTCTAGTGACCGGTATCATATATGATCTCTATACGTGCAAACACTTTATTCGGATAAACTGTCCAGCTGTAGCGTCCCTAGCCTACTTCAAGTAGTTCATCTAAAAAGCTGTTAAGCAATGATAACCTTGAAATCCAGCTCACTGAGAGCTCAATCTGTAGATGCAGTACTGTAGAAACGTGAGGCACATAAAACCTTGCATCAGATAAATTCACCAAGCCACATGCCCTGGTGAAATTTTAATGAAATCCCTACATAAGATATCTGCGTGGATCTGTAGTGTGTCAGACAGACACACTGACTCACAAGTGTTTGTGTAATGTAGGCTTGAGGGATATGTGAGTGCACTTCATGTGCAGTCAGGGATTTATATGATTAGCTGAATGAGTAAGAGTAGAATGTGATTAAGCCTGATCTGGAAAATGTCTTTATCAAACAAATGTCAGAACTAAGGTAAGACACAAACAAGCTAAAAACAAGCAAAAACAAAAATGCATACTGTAGTCTACACACATCACTAGAAATTTTTGTTATTGCTATTTTATTGCACTGGGAACAGATGCCAATTTGTTTCTGTAGATATTATGAGGAGAATAAACAAGTTTGTACAAGTTAAAACGCTACATTTTGGTATAATTTGTCTAGAATATTTAGAATTGTAAATTGAATTGAGGACTGAATATGTATAACACATAATACTTCATAGCTGTTTTGGACTGTCATCTGCTCTTTAACAAATTGTTGGCACTTGGAGGTGGGAGAGCTGTGTTCAATGAAGAGTGAAAGCATTAAAGTAGATTTTCTCTGGTACAGTACCCTCAAAAAACGCAGCATCCACATTTAAAGTTCTTACATCTAAGAGAATGTATAGTTTCTGTAATGAAAAGGGTATGGCATTCAGACATGTCATTAAAATGTTGAACTCTCTAACTTTTAGACAAACATGAAAGAGACACTGGCTTTTTGTTGTTTTACTGATCGAACCAAAACTAGCAGAAGAATGACGTCTCTTCACTTTTAATAGCTGAAAAAACCTCACATCAAATTTTAGACTTCAACAATGTCAGGATCTTCATTGGACCACATGCTGTGCTTTCTCTGACAGCTTTACAAAAAAAAAAACCCTTGTTTATGCCATGGTTAGTTAAGATCTGTGGGTTTAACCTTCAACAACACTGTACTTGTGCCACCCACCTCCAATTATCCAGAGAACAGAGGCTTCTTAGGCATTTTAAATTCAATGATGTATATACCATAAAATAAAACTGCAAAGTGAGGAAATGAAAATTATTTACTCATGTCGTCAGGTTCATAAGTTTTGGGACAATTCTTCTTCTCCTTCTTCTTCTCCTTCTTCTTCTCCTTCTTCTTCTTCTTCTTCTTTTGGCTGCTCCCACTAGGGGTCGCCACAGCGGCTCATCTGCCTCCATCTCACCCTATCCCTTGCTTCCTCTTCCCTTGCACCAACCCTCTGCATGTCCTCCTTCACTACATCCATGAATCTTCTCTGTGGTCTTCCTCTTGTCCTCCTGCCTGGCAGCTCCATCTTCAACATCCTTTGTCCAATATATCCACTATCCCTCCTCTGCCACCTCCAGCTCTGCTTCCTGTCTTTTTG
>VUQH01031923.1:0-11911 GCA_015106775.1 Etroplus canarensis
TAGTGGTGGTGTTAACATTGCCAAGGGCAAACAAAAAGACTTTGATAAACTCTGGGAACCATATATGAATATTATGACGAATGAAAGTGCTAGATTTTTCTGAAAGGATTTGCAAATGCTGTAAAATTTAGCCCCCATTTTCTTTCTTTCTTTCTTTCTTTCTTCCCCCCCTTTTTCTTTTAGTTCATTTATTTATTTATTCATTCATTTATTTTTTTTTCCTTCTGTTTTTTTTTCCTTCATAATTTGTTAACTAATCGAATTTCATTACATTTATTCAAATTGAAAAATGATGCAAGGGTATGCAGTTTGTGTGTGTAGTGGGTATATGTATGTAGTGGGTATATGTTACGTGTTTGTGAAAAAACATTTTGAAAAAGACAGTAAACATATTGGCAAAAAAAATGTTGCAATACTTATTTCAGCTTGGTTCTGCTTGTTGGAAAAACATTTAAAACATATTCTTATGCAACACCTTTAAGTGCTCTTTTTATTCATGCTTGATCTTGTCCCTTAAAGATATCATTTGAATATTCCTGCAGAGACTCAAACGCCATATGAGAGCATAACATTAAATGAATTCTTTGGCTTCTTGTCATCTTAAATACATTAGGGGTGGAGGAGCACTTGTGCTGAGATGTAATCATATTAGCCAGATTTCAGGTGTGGCCTGTTAATATCAATAAATATATTCAGTGCCACTGGGCAGACTTGTGTGTTAAGTGGTCACAGTCTATATCCACACAGGGTGTTGAAAAGTAGTAGTGCATTCAACAATGTACTCAGGGGGCTTATATATGACTTGTACTCTGTCTGCACTTTAATACTGATTATTAATGTGTAATTTGTTTTTCTTGTTCACAGTACGCATGAAATTGACCGTCTCTATAAGTCCTACGCTGCTATTATGGCCAAGGTAATAGAACATGGAAAATTATCTCAGTACTAGTATCCAAATGTTCGTTCATGTGTTGACATTTTTTACAAAAGCATGCAAATTATGCATTGTTTGACCAGGTTGACTGCTGGTGATGTTGTGTATATGACATTGTACTTTAATTTTGTTTTAAGTAATTGTTCTGGCTCTTGAATTTGCTTATCTTGGATTGAATACCAGTTGCCAGCTCCAACAGTTACAGTAATAAAGTAGAGAACCACAAAGCATCTAGCGTGGTTTTTAATATAGCTTTCATTCGTTGCTTTGATTGCTTGGTGGATATCAAATGCAAGATATCAAAACAAGGTTTCATGAATTTATAGATTATGTGTTTCTTTTATGTCCATGTATTTGTATTTTCTACATTTTTTTCATAGCAACACCCTGCTTTGTATGTTTGCTTTTCCAGAGTTGCAGCAGAGAGGGTGATGATGATGAACAGGAGGTGGAAAGCTTTGAAGTGAGTGATTGGACTCTCACTTTTAAAATGTGTTTGATGTTCTTTATGTAGTTTTCATTAGAGGCTTAACTTTTTTCATTCTACTGTTTCTGTTGTGATTGTAGTCATACATTATTAAATAACATTTAATATTTTGTTAATATTTAATTAGATAAATAGGTCTATAAAAACATGAATTGGCTTTTCTGTGGTTTAGGAGAAAGAGATGGAGAAACAGAAGTTGCTGTACCAGCAGGCCAGGTTACATTGTCGTGGAGCTTCTGAGATGGTCCTGCAAACCATCAGTGCCAGCAAAGGTAGGAAAAGTCAACAACAGAGGTAAATCGCTCATGTTAAGATTAATCTGTGGCTTCTTCAGGGCATTTCTAATTTAGAATGTTTTTGCTTTGGATGTGTCCGTTGTAAACCAGACTCTTTATGTTTGCTGAATAGCAAACCAAGATTAGATGACTCCCAGACCTAATAGCTGAGAAAGCAATGCTATTCTTTGTGATTCATTTACTGCTCAGCATCATGAGACTGACTGGAGCAGAGATACTACCTACCTGCTACACTACCTAGAGACACTTCATGGCCAAAAAATAAGATTAAAAAGTCACCACCTGGTTTTAACTAAGCAAATAGTTATGATCCTTTGATTTGATTATTACTGCAATAATAATATGTTTCAGATGCCAACAAGTTATTTACCTAAACTAATGCAGTGAGTAGCTTCTCAGGAGCTTCTCTTAAACAACCAAGCCAGAAGACATATCCCATGGTCATGGAAAAGATGGTATGCCGTTTCAGAAGTGTCACATTATTAGCCTTCTTCAAGCAAAGAAAACATCTAAGGAGATTTTCGACACTACTAAAACAGGGTTAAGAATGCATTATTAAAACCTGGATGCATATTGTTGAACCATCATCTTCAAGGAAGAAATGTGGTCAGAAGAAAATCTTGCATGATGGTGATCAGAGATCACTTAAATGTTTGAAATCAGATCAGAAAAAATTAACAGTATAACTGTTTAACAGTGAAAGTATAAGCATTTCCACACAATCACACAATGTGAAGAGAACCCGAGCTGATTGAGATGAAACAGCTGTATAGCCTTAAGAAAACCACTTATCAGTGAGGCTGATTGGGGAAAAAGGCTTCAACTTGCTATGAAGCATAAAGATTGGACTCTAGATTAATGTTAATTAGTATTGTGGTTTGATGAGTCCAGATTTAAACTATTCCAGAGTGATGGGTGCATTAGAGAATTGGATGAAGTGATGTACCTGTCATACCTAGTGCTTACTGAACAACCCTAGTTGGGAGTAGTATTATGAGCTTTGATTGTTTCAATTAGTCAGGTCTAGGCTCAGTAATATCATTTCCCCAAAAAATGAGGTCTGCTGACCACCTGAATATACTGAATGACCAGGGTTTTTGATCAATGGATTATTTCTTCTGTGAAGCAAGGGCATATTCCAAGACAACAAGCCAGGATTCATCGGGCTCAAACTGGGAAAGAGTGGTTTAGGGAGCATTAGACATCATTTCACTACTGGACTGGTCAGCACAGAGTCCGGATCTTAACCCCATTGAGAATCTTTGGGATGTGCAGGAAAGGATTTTACACAGTGGTTCGACTTTTCTAAAAAATGAATGCGGCTATGAATGTGACATTGCGTAATCTTATTGAAATGATGTGAATGCATATCATCATTAAAGCTAAAATTGGTCCAATGAAATAATATATTGTAAGCGTGTGTCACTTTTATTTGATCAGGCAGTATGTTTTGTATGCTTCACTCCTTTCATCAAATGTCTATCATGCAGAATATTCTTTGGATTCAGTATCTTTTAAAAATTAATTTCAGGTGCCATGGGCTCCGTGATTGCCCCTACACTGAAGTTAGGCATTGCTATTCTCAGTGGAGGAAATGCTACTGTTCAGCAGGTACAGTAATGCATTGGTTTTCCCCTCAAACTATATAATTAATTTTCTTCAAAAACTATTCTTAGCTTTTTTCCAAAAGTGGTCATATTTACTTTCTGTGACATTGACTTCATTTTTAAGCAGGGATTTAGGTTTTTATATCATAAAATAATATGATAGATCTAATATGATAGATCAGATAAATTAGAGACAAAACTTGGTGTAATTAAGAAAAAGTTTTTAAAAATTCTAAAGTATCTTAATTAAAAATACATAAATCATCTAAAGCAATGAATACAGCACATGGTAAACAGGTTTGGGCTGTGGAAAATTTGGCTACACCAAGTAGACAAAATACTGTGGCCTTTTGATTGTTTATATCTGCCCTGCTGGCCTATATATTCATGATCTCAGAAGGTGCCTTAGAATATGTAGCCACAGGATGACAGATCATTTGAGTCCTGCAATTTGTATGTATTCATCATTGCTTACTAGGGGCACCTCAAAAGCTCTCCCATTTCTTAGTTGCTTGACTATAGTGACTCAGTGCTTGACAAAGTGACTCAGGCCTACTTCTTCTGCTCCAACACACTTGAATATAATAACTGGCTGTTCACCTGTGCTTACCATGTGAGACATTTCCTATATCTGTGAGTGGTCAGTGTTTTGGCCCATCTGTCTGCGTTTAAGTGTTTTTTTTCATGTATCACTACAGAACCATTTACAGGATCTTAGCAGCTCCTGCAACAATGTTTAAATTGACAGTGCTCTCGTGACCGCTTTTACTCATTCAGAACATGCCACTTTCTGATTTTGTCATCTTGCTGCAGCAAAGTTTGCAGTAAAAAAGCTATTTCTGTCTGTTTGAAATCAGGTCCTTCATTTATCAGACCTTGTCTTTGATGCTATTTTCTGATAGAAAATGCTAGATTATCTGAGAGAGAAGAGAGATGTGGGCTTCTTTCAGAGCATGGCTGGACTCATGTGGTCATGCAGGTGAGTGAATGAATATCGTATCCTGTCAAATGTCAGAAAGGCTGGCAGGTTTCAGATATTGATTGATAAAAATGGCAAGAGTGCAGGGGCTTTGCTTATGCTTGTGTGTGTGTATGTGTGGGTCTGGTTTTCTTCTATTCAGTGTTTTGGATCTGAATGCCTTTGAGAGGCAGAACAAAGCAGAGGGATTAGGCATGGCCACGGACGAGAGCTCAGGTACTATATTCAAATGGAAAGAAAAAAATCCATTACTATTAATCCATGTCACAGCAGAAGAGCCAGCTGTGAGATCCATGGCCTTTAACATGCTCTGAATTCACTCTGAATTGAAGTCAAAAGTGGCCTAATTTTTTGTTCTCTTTCCTTTTTTCATTCTTTCAATATTCTCTCATTCAGTCATGTAATGCTCACTGTAATCTTTGCGCCTCGGTCATTTTTTTCCTCACCCTGTTTCCAAGGAGAGAAGGTGATGCCTGACAAAGACCTAACCTGTGACCTGTTCCGTTTTCTTCAACTACTCTGTGAAGGACACAACTCAGGTTATTTACCCTCTGCTGTGTCCAATTACACACTGCCACAAAGTTCACAAATATATATTATATATTGAAGACATACACTCACCAGCCTGTTCATTCGATACACATTGCTAGCACAAGGTTGGACCCCCTTTTTATTGTTTGTGGCAAGGTGTTGGAAACTTTCCACAGAGACTTACTGTAAGTCCACGGTGACATGATAGAATCGCACAGTTACTGTAGATTTGTCAGCTGCTCATTCATGATACAAATCTCCTGTTCCACTGGATCACAAGGGTGCTCTGTTGGATTAAGATCTGGTGACTGAGGTCCCAAAGTGTGACAAGAAAATATCCCCCATACCATTACACCAACACCACCAGCCTGAACCTCAGTCAGGCTATACTGTCCAATTTGTAGTCTCAGTTTCCTGTTCTAAGCTGGCAGGAGGGGCTCCCAGTGTGGTCTTATGCTGCTGTAGCCTGTCTTCTTCCAAGTTTGTCATGTTGTACGCTCAGAGATGCTCTTCTGCATAATTTGGTTGCAACAAGTACTGTTGAATCCCTATCAACTCAAAGCACTCTGGCCATTCTCTTCTGATCTCTGATATTTTTGTCCAGAGAAATGTTCTTTTTTTGGACCATTTTCTGTGAACCCTAAAGATGATTATGTGGGACAATCCTGGTAGATCAGCAGTTTCAGAGCAGACAGTCTGGCACCAACAGCCAAGCCATATTCAAAGTTGCTTAAATCACCTTTCTTCCCATTCTGATACTTTGAACTTCACCATGTCATCTTGAGCATGTTGCTGTCATATGATTGGCATATGATTTTCATTAACAAGCAGCTGAACAGATGTACCTAATGCAGTGGCAGATGATGAGTATATGGGCCCATATTGTGACACATAAATGATAAAGGGTTACTTTTTATTATTTGGAAAGTTTTACTGTGATTTATAACTGCAGTCTACTATATTTCTTTTTGCTCTATTAATGTTTAAGTCATTCACAGTGTCTGCACCGTGCTCTTTTAACAATCTGTTCAGCATAATGAGATTTTGCTTATGTGTTAGATTTCCAGAATTACTTGAGAACACAAACAGGCAACAACACCACTGTCAACATCATTATATCTACTGTGGACTATTTACTAAGAATACAGGTAGGCCTGCCATGATGTTTTTTTGTTTGTAATACTGTTCTAAATTGGTGAGCTTTATAAGTCTACTGGTGTTCCGTTTAAGGAATATTTGGTTGACTTATTTGGTTGATCAGTTCTCACATCAGAAATAAAGATAAGATAAATTCACTGCTGTGCAATCATAGAATTAGATTCGAGTTTTGCCTTTGAAATGATTTTGTCTTTGAAAGAATTGTTTTTTTATGCTCATGAAATAAGCATTTTTCTGTGCCACACCGTAGGAGTCAATCAGTGACTTCTACTGGTACTACTCGGGTAAGGGTGTGATTGATGCACAAGGTCAACAGAACTTTTCCAAGGCTATTGAAGTGGCCAAACAGGTCTTCAACACTCTCACTGAGTACATACAGGTAAGCCGATTTCAGTTATATTTTGTTGTGGTTACTGTACAATTCTGTAAGCCTTAATCCACAACAGTTCTCTCAAGCAATAAATTATTATTTCAAAGTTTAAGGCACTGAATGTATAAAATAATAATGCTTTAACCCTCTGGAATTGACAGACTGGCTAGAGCATCCAAATCACATGACCACATGTCATCACATGACCTGTGCATAGTATCAAAGATTTGATCATGTTGTTTGGACATGCTGGTGCATCCATTGACTCCAGAGGGTTAAAAAAATGTGATTAATATTTTTGTAGTAATTGCAGTAAACAGAATAATATAAATCATATCAAACACAGACAGACTCAGACGTCTGGGATTGTACATTTGGGGTTGCGCGTTTCAAATTGTTGTCAAGCTGCAGAATTAATTTTGGGCCAATCAAACTGCTTCCTGGTATTACTCTGTGATGGCCAAGATTTAAATGACTAAATCAAGACACTTTACAGAAAACCACAAGGCTTTTAGTCATTTAAAGTGCCTGGGGCTTCTGCAAAGAACTGCCTAAAAGTTCACTTGTATTTTTCACAAGCAGCTCACATTATCAGTATGCTCATTCAGGGTCCATGTACTGGAAACCAACAGAGTCTAGCTCACAGTCGTCTTTGGGATGCTGTTGTAGGATTCCTCCATGTCTTTGCCCACCTGCAGATGAAGCTCTCACAGGTATAGGATACTAATCCACTCACACTAACCAGCATATTTCCATTTAAAATTCAGCAGACATAAAATTTACAAAGCTCTAGGTGATAGTGTACTTTAAGGTTTCTAACTCCACTGTCATCATTTTGGTCTGCATTGTTAATTTAAAAAAGCCTCTGGTGATGTACCTTCTTATTATGTGCTGTGCAATAGAAGATGTGATGTAATTGTAAAATGAAAAATGTAATTGTGAATATATTTTTATACATACAGGATTTAAGGCATATGGAACTTCTGAAGGAGCTCATGGATTTACAGAAAGACATGCTTGTGTTTTTGCTTTCCATGTTAGAAGGTAAACACCTGCTGTTGTTTTGCAGTTTATATTAATAAAGAAATTACCATTTATCATTAAGTAAGGACACTGCTGTGCCTCCTGCAGGTAATGTTGTGAATGGAACTACCGGAAAGCAGATGGTAGATATGTTGGTGGAATCTTCAGGCAATGTGGAGATGATTCTTAAGTTTTTTGACATGTTCCTTAAACTTAAAGACCTCACCTCCTCAGAAGCCTTCAGAGAACATGATCCTGATTGTAAGGGAAGCATATCCAGGAAGGACTTCCAGAAAGCCATGGAAAATTGCAGGCATTTTTCCCAGAATGAGATTCAATTCTTACTTTCTTGCATGGAGACAAATGATAGTGACATTGTGAGTTATGAGGCCTTTGTGGATCGCTTCCATGAGCCGGCAAAAGACATTGGCTTCAGCATCACTGTTCTTCTCACCAATTTGTCAGAACACATGCCCAACGATTCAAGACTAAAGACATTCTTGGAACTGGCAGAAAGTGTCATGACTTACTTCCAGCCCTGTCTAGGACGCATTGAGATCCTAGGCAGTGGGAAGCGCTTTGAACGTGTCTACTTTGAGATCAGTGAATATAGCCGTACACAGTGGGAGAAGCCACAGGTTAAAGAGTCGAAGAGGCAGTTCATTTTTGATGTTGTCAACCAGGGTGGAGAGAGAGAAAAAATGGAGATGTTTGTCAATTTCTGTGAGGACACCATTTTTGAGATGCAGCTTGCAGCCCAGATATCCGGCTCTAACACTAGAGCAAGGAATACTGGGAAAGAAGTTGAGGACAAACAAGGCCTGGACAATCGAAGAATGTTTTTCATGTGTCATTGGTGGCTGTTTTTGACATCTCTATTTTCTGTGAAAAACCTGAAGACACTGATGAAGATGACCCTGAAGGATGTCCTCATGTTAGCTGCTTTATTCTTCCAATTTATCTGTATGGCTCAGGTACGGTACATTTATATTTTAATTCGTGGCATCTTATATGTGCTTTACATAGCCTTTGTAAATGGTGGGCTCATTGAGGGAGCCAAAAAGATGAGGATGTCGGACTTGCTTGGTGGTATCCTTGAGCCAACTCTTGATGAGGTCACAGAGGTGCCAAGTGGTATGGATCAGCCGAGGAAGTATTCTGCCAGTTTCTCGTCCCACAGAGAATTGAAGGAGATTGGGCAAATGGCAGCTGTGACCTCCCCCAGAGAGGTGGATATACTCTCAGACATATTTGGCCTCAAACTAAAGAAAGAGGGAGATCAATACAGACTTGTAACACAAGACCTCGCTGCCAGTCTAGATGACCTGTTCAAAACAACCTCCAAAGCCATGGCCTCCACTGATATTTCTGAGAAGCATCAGACAATGGTATGATTGATGTGAAATTACATTCAGTGTTTTTTAATGTTCATTCCTCAGCGCATTGTGCTTTCCCAAGGTTTTTTGATCGTGTATGTTTGTGTTAAGCCTCATAGATCCTCTTTTTTTTGTACTGCTTTGATAGTGTTCAGAATATTTGACCCTAATGAATTTTACCAACAGCAATTTAAAGACCACAAAACCACAGAGGAATTAACCAAAGACAAGAAAATGCAGACAGAGTGAGTCTCTTGCTCTCTTCCTTCCCCATTAGGTTTTCAAAGAAGGATTTGTTAAAACTTCTTTAACATTGTCAGTGTTTTATGCTAAGTCTGTAACATGGGTTTAAAAACAATCAAATGTATTTTCAAAGGCCATTGAGAATACCAACAAAATTAAAACCTTTTAACCACAGACTTTTCATGAAAGGTTAAAGCAAAGACGAATCTAACATTAACATAAAGAACTAGATATCTTTCCAGGTTAAAACCTCTTTTCATCATCCCATATATTTCTCGCTGAAAGTAAACCTTTTGACTTTCCCTCCATGTGGATTATTTGCAGAGAGAAGAAAAATGAGAAGAAAATTGGAAATGAGAATGCAAACGCAAGATGGAGAGCCAAGAGATTCTCAAATAAGTTGAAAGAACCACGGAGCCAACAATCTGCCCTCTGGGAGACAACTGGCTCTCATAACAAGAGTCTGCTGGTAATGTGCAAGTACACACATACATGCTTGTGAATGTATTAATACTGCATAGATAAGGATGCTTACACCCACTTCAATTATCATGCACAGTCACACAAATATAAAGGCACAAGACACCTGAGAGTTTTTCCGTTTTTTTCCACAGAACTACTTTGCAAGGAACTTTTATAACTTGCGCTTGCTGACTCTGTTTGTTGCCTTTGCAATTAATTTCATCCTTCTCTTCTACAAGGTGAGAATGTGCTGAGGCAAGTATTTGTGCTTTTGTGTGTATTGTTCAATTTTTCTTACCTACTTTATGCCACCTTATGCTGTAAGGCCCAAGGAGTCAATCCGACTGTGTAGTCTTGCTTCATGTTTCAGTTCAGTAATGTTGAATTGTTTGCCATTATATTGAAAAACGTGGTTGTTAATATTTTTGCCTTTTTATCTTTTCTCCTTCTGTATACCTAGGTAACCTCCTTGCCTACACTGAAAGAAGAGGGAGGAATGACCATGTCTGTTTATAGTAAAGAACTAGACTCTGCAGCTGAAGATAGCAGTGAGGGCAGAGTCTATTTTGTGCTTGAAGAGAACAGTGGATACATGGAGCCCTCTCTCCGTTTCCTGGCTGTAACACATACAATCATCTCCTTCTGTTGCATTATTGGTTATTACTGCCTCAAGGTATACCAGTTTAAGAGACGTTTTCATTTTCTTTTAAAGCCATAAACTACATTTTGAACAACAGAACTCTTAAAAGTTAGTGCATCATTATTAAAGACATGATACTTGGAATTGCAGATGTTTTACCTTTGCCAACTTATCACTAATATACTTATTCAAAGACACTAGTGATAATTGTAGTGTGTTTGATTGAAAGGTACCGTTAGTAATCTTCAAACGTGAAAAGGAAGTGGCACGAAGGCTGGAGTTTGATGGGTTGTATGTGACAAAACAGCCCCCTGAAGAAGACATCAGAGGGCAATGGGACCGCCTGGTCATTAACACACCGTATGTTCTTGCCTCATGATCTAATGTCATCAATACATGAAATAACATTAATAGCAATCAAAAGAATGTTTTATACTTAAAATGTAAGAAACCTGCTGTATATAAAGTTAGGTAACAGGCTGTGTACTACAGAAATGTTTCACTCATAGTGTTGCATTTGCAGATCATTTCCAAGTAATTACTGGGATAAATTTGTGAAGAGAAAGGTAAGGTCTTCTCTAAATGTGCTTATACATGTATGTAATTGTGTGCACATTTCACATGGTTACAGTGCGTTAAGAAACAAAATGAAATTTAATGAACCGTTTAATGGCAGGTGTAATTAATTCCACATCAAATACCAAAAGGTTTTGTTGTCTCCAGAAAGCGTGCAACACCTTTAGCTTCTTCATTCAGGCTGTCTCTGGAGAATGAATAAAACCATCCTCTGTTTTAGAAAGCCTTTTTAGTTGACTCAGAGAAATTTTATTTGTAATACAATGTATTGTTAGGAAAGAAAACTATTGGGGCAGTTGTACAAATGGTCTGGGTCTCTGAATCTCTTTTAATGTTTAAAAACTGCTGTTGAGATTTACTAAAGAAGTGCAGTGATAATTCTGTGACTGAAAATTGTGGATGGTATTTTTGTGGCTGGCCTTAGGAGTTTTCCAAATTTTGGGAAGTAGTGTTCCAGTTAGTCATAATTTGTTTTGATTTGTGTTTTATTGGGTTGCAGTCTCTGGTTTGCACGATTATTGTTTTTCAGGGTGTTGTTGTTCCCTCAGCTCCCTAGTTTGAAGGTGTCAGGACCAAGCAAAAACCCAGATGCATAGCACAGACCAGGACAGAGGAACAGTGGTTTAGATGGTTTATTGTTAGCTGCGTTTTTTTTTTAAAGTCCTTTAATGAAAAAGCTACTGAGTGAGTGAACTGAAAAGGGATTAGGGAGGAATCCAGAATAGTTAATAGTGTGCAGGTTGAGTCTAGAAGGATCCTTGGGAACAGAGCAGTCCAGGGTTCAGGATTGTCAAAAAACTAGAAATGAAAGAGAAGTCGGATTTGAAAAAAAGCTTAAATGCAGTAGTTTCAAAAGCCAGACCTAGACAGACAGACTGACGTAGCAGCATCTACTTCTTGTAGAACTTCAAGGTGATTGGAAGATTACCACACCCAACCCTCTGGCACACCTGAAACCACTCCTGAAATCCCAAAAGAAAAAAATATCTAGGGAAGGGAAGCTAGAGCAGCAGGCCTGACAGTAGACTAGTTTTCCTTTGTGTGTTAGTTTTGCTTCCTGTCTGTCTTCCCCTTATTCCCTGACTGTTCTCATCTATGTTCTATGCTTTTCTCCAAAAGTTTTATGACAAGAAGAATGAAAATCACAGCTGGTTGTGTCTCATTTCTTTAAATGAGAGTGTTTTAACAAACACTCTCATTTAAAGAAATGAAAGTAACAGTTGGGCCCT
>VUQH01031924.1:0-13551 GCA_015106775.1 Etroplus canarensis
TGCACACATTGCACTTTATTTATTTATTTATTTATTTATTTATTTATTTATCTCTTTCTTAAAAAATCTTTTAAACTTAAATTTTTCTAACTGTAGAAACAAAAACTAGTCCTGTCTCTGTCACGTGTCATATGTTTACATGTTATATGTTGCACCAGGTCCTGGAGAAACATTATTTCATTTCACTATGTTCTGCACCAGCTATATGTAGTCGAAATGACAATAAAGCTTTTTGAATTGAATTGAATTGAATTGAATTGAATTGAACTGAATTGAAACATCTCAACGTATTTCAACCTCTGAGTAACGTGAGTCAACGTATGCATAACGTACCTGCATTATATGGCCCCGGTATTCGGGACGTATGAGCCATATGCTGCACACATCGGAAAGTTTGGACATGCTCAAAATTTTCCAGCGACCTTGCTGTACTATGACGTATACAGGCGTACTTCAGCGTGCTCTTAACTTGTACAAAATTTACCGATAACTTAATCAACGTACGCCAGCATATTTATAGATCATAGATTTTTTCACACGTGGGCATACACTTGTTAAATCAGCAAGGTGTGACAGGGGTTTTACTTAACTTCTTCTCCACATGTGGGTCACTTCAGGGCCAGAGACTGCTTACACTGGAGTCTGATGGCAATCGCATTTAAATTATGATGTGAACAACCATGCAAAGAAAAAATTGGATCTCAGCAAAAAATCAGAATTGAGCAATAAGACTTACAGACCTACAATGTAGCCTAAGGGGCCTAAAGTATGCCACCACCACCATCCTGAATTGTTGATACAAGGCGCTATAGATCCATTCTTTCATGTTGTTTACGCCAAATTCTGACCCAACCATCTGAATGTTGCACCAGAAATTGAGACTCATCAGGGCAGACAATGTGTTTTCATTCTTCTATATTCCAATTTTGGTGAACCCATAGAAATTGTAGCAGGTTTCTGTTCGTAGCTGACAGGAATGGCACCCATTGTGGTGTTCTGCTGGTGTAGCCAATCAAGGTTCAGCATGTTGTAGGTTCAGAGCTGCTCTTCTGCATCCCTCGGTCCTAACAAGTGTTTATTTGAGTTACTGTTGCCTTCTTGTCAACTCGAAGCAGTCTAGCCATTCTCCTGTGACCTCTGGTATCAACAAGGGATTTTTCGTCAGAACACTGCTGCTCACTGGATTCTTCTTCTTGTTTCGGCTGCTCCCGTTAGCGGTCGCCACAGCGGATCATCTGCCTCCTTCTCACCCTATCCCTTGCATCCTCGTCTGTCACGCCAACCCTCTTCATGTGCCCCTTCGTGATATCCATGAACCTTCTCTATGGGCTTCTTCTTCTTCTCCTTTTTGGACCACTCTCTGTAAGCCCCAGAGATGATTGTGTGGGAAATTCCCAGCAGAGCAGCAGTTTCTGAAATACTCAGACCTGCCCATCTGACACTAACAAACATGCCATGTTCAAAATCACCTGAATCGCCTTTCTTCCCCATTTTAATGCTCGGTTTAAACTTCGGCCAGTCGTCTTGACCACCTCTAATAGCTAAATCCATTGAGCTGCTGCCATGTAAATGGCAGGTCTTAGCTTACCTTGGAAGGCAGGTGACAGGCATGGGAGGGTCATCAGTTTGTCAGCATCTCACCTGGGCCTCCCTTGCTGGCTCAGGTGTTCATTATCTCTCTTCCATCTACCAGGCATTAACCTACTTTAGTCTTTTGTTTTTTGTTAGTTTATTTAATACATTTGATATTATTTCAGTAAGCCACATGAACACAGGCGTTACCGTGACCGCTCTTGTTTGAATTGCATGGTTCTAAGTATCTAAAGTGCCTCTAACATTTGCACTTTACTGAACTGCATGCATGCATTTTGCCATTCTGACTATTGTCCTACAGCGCTAGCATGCTTGTTATCTGTCATTTGGATCTTTTGATAATAACTTCGTACATGTTTAGGCTGTTAGCATACTGTGACACTGAATCAAGTCATTTTTAACATATGTGTGCAACTGTCTGAAATCTGTGCTGGCATTTGGTTTAGGCTACATGTTACCCTGAAATTCTGAGTGCATGATGATAGGCAAGGTCAGAGGCGATTGAAACAGGACTTCAGAATATCTCTGGTAATGAGAACCCCAGAGAAACTCCTTCACTTCACCTCTCCTGAGGTTTGCGAATCTGCTCTGTTACTTTCAAGGCTGCTTTTCCATCCTGCGTGGTTGTTTGCACTCTCAGATTGAAGGGTTTCAAAATAAAAGTGAATGAACTGCAATTACAGTTTGAGGGCAGTGTTTCACAATAATATCATAGTAATGTAATCATAATCCCTGCCAAATGACTGACAGTCTGTGAGAATGGCACGTTGAAGAGTTACCATGGAAACCTGGGGCTCGGTTGCAATGTTGTGACTAAAATTATCATAAAAAATACGAACCCTGGTCCAAGGACTGCATCAGAGAAAGATTATGCTCTCATGACATGGAGTTCATGTCAGGGCAGGAAATCCGTTCATTCAAAATTTAATTCAAATTTAAGAATCTGACACAGTTAGGCATGACAGGAGCGAGTTTGAAGATCAAAGTGTGTTTTGAGAGCGGCTCTTAAAAGAAAGGCTGACTTGTTTGAGGGCAGAGTCAGCTGCATTTGATTAAATACAAATCCCGACTTTGAATTTGAGGGGAAGCACCTCATGTGGGTGTTTCCCTGTCATAAGGCTGTGGTCTAGATGAGGTAAACGTGGCTCTGTGATAGTCTGACGGTGACACAGTTATCTACACCCATTGATTCATCAGCTGGGGGGAAGGGATGCTTCTTATTTTTTAATCCAAGATAGAAGGGGGAACCAGCGCTTCTGTTAAAAATCACACGCACACACATGCATGTGTGCAGGAAAATGATGTCAACTGCTGTGTAAACAGAAATAGCAGAACTACCAATCAGCACGCGCTCTTTAGCAAATTACAGGGAAAATTAGAGTGTGAGAGCAGGATGAAGGGATGAAGTGCAGATAGAGCTGCAGGGAGAGGGAAGAGCTTTTCCCCAGATTACAGCACAGCTACAGATTATGGGCCGTGGATTATGAGGGTTTGACCAAACCAAAAAAAAAAATATAAATAAATAAATAAATAAATAAAAAGTGGAGGCAGAAAGACAAACAAGCTGCTTTTTCTGTGTCCTTTTAAACTGTTTGGTGTTTTTTGTGAACGTTTTCTTCCTCTCACACTTCCCTCAGAGAATAATGTCATCTCTCTCTCAAACTCATATTTATATTAACACAATCAATCCTGTACTATACACCCAAATATCCTGTAAATGCATACAGGCACATTTAAACTCAAATATAAAGGAGAGAGCGATCAAAACAGTCTGAAGCTGCAAAGAATGGTTGATTGACTGATTAGGGAGTCGAGAGAAAATGAATCAACTGCTTTTCATAGCCAACCCAATTTAATGTTTTTTGCTTAAAAAAAAGCCTTTAGACCAAATGAGAGATGTTAAGAGGTCACCTTGGATTCTCTTGAATTATGATGGGGCATTTGTATCTACTAGTGCAGAGCCCGTCCAGAGAGAGCATAACCAGGTTTTTACAGCTATGTTTTATGGACGTCCCCTGAATGTGCAGGCATTCATAAAGTTACCGTTTTAAAAAGAGGACAGCTGAAAGGGTACACTTGCTGAACGCGTGTGCATGTCTGTGATTGTGCCTGTTCAAAACATAGCAGGGCAGAGTGAGCAGATTTCCTGAGAACTGCTCATCCAAACTACACGAGTGTATGACTCAAGTAATCACAGGAAAACAAAGATTAAAAAATAGATAAACATATGAACAAAAGATTTTGTGGGCTGTTGTCCAGCTACCTGTGTGAGCGTTTCAGACCACCAGAGGGATGCAATTCTGTATGAGTTAAAACGTCTGGGCCAGCTTTCCTTTTATTCAGATCCCTTCAAAGGCCTGCTCAAGGGTTATTACATGAGAAGGTTCGTGGGTTAAAGTTAGAATTAGGTTAAGGTTATGGTAAGGGTTTGCCCCTTAGAGTTGTGATGTTCACGATGACACAAAGAATTTGCAGCTGTCTGTTGCTGTAGATGGTTGACCTCAGATCTTTAATCTCATCCACTTTCACTATTCACACAAAATGCAGTACTACAGGAGGCACTGTGAGGCAAGGCAAGCTTTAAATCTGAGCTGAAAAGTCCATAAACACAAGCAAAGCTCCATCAGAAGCAAATAACACAGGGTTCAGGTACACACACTGAAAGAGGGAGACAAACAATAACCCTAAAATAAACTGAATAGAGGCAGGGGTATAAGTAGTCTCAAACTAATGACTAATTAGAAAGAGGAGGGAGAGGAGCAGAGGTGACAACTGTCAGGGCAGAGGAGGAAGTAAAACCGAGCACAAGACAAGCGATGTAAATGGCTACCAAAGTAAAACAGGAAGAAAGAAACAACCTAAAATGAGAATGAAGACACAACACTGAACTTAAAAGAAGGACATGACCACAAGAGGACAAGACTAAGGAGACACGGTGGAAACTAATGACAAATTCAACACAGGCAGGGGCGAGAACTGAGGCTCAAATACTAACTGAGACTACAATAAACAGTGCATAAAACCTAAGAAACTCAGAAACCATAATCAAAACTTATAAGAAAAATACAGAACAAGAACATGAAATCCCAGGACTATGAGGCGCTCATCCAAGCAACCTCAAATTAGGAGTTGCACTTAATCATATCTCCAGTAAGACACATGCCAAGTTTTAAATATGGCTCAGATAAACAACTGTCAAAATAGACAAACACCAGCCAGATGGCTATAGAGAGTTTTTAGTTTTAGAGAATTATCAGCAAGGATTTCTGACATTTAACAGACCAATTGCTTGATAAATTTCAGTGATGAAATGACAGACTCACCACACTAACCAGTAAAATAAACTTTCCCAGGAATAAAACGCATTATTTGGATGATGAAGTTGAAATATCTCAGTAGTTTAATTTCAAACATCAGATTTGAACATTTGAACTTTTGCAGTTGAAGCATGTTCAAAAAGCTGAATTTCTTTATACATTGGGCTCAGACTGTTCAGTGTATGGTATTGTAGCGGAAAGACATAAATAGGAACTATATATGAACAAGTCAATATCTGTTTATTTATTGTAGGAATTATTGTCATGTTGGACAATGTTACAGGGCAACGTATGTAATCATATTGTGCAATTTTTTTTTACATTAAGTCTCACTGTTTAAATGAATGGTAAATCTGGCTGCACTTAAAGATACAGTATGTCTGGTGTAAAGCAATATCTGACAAATATAATAAACTCAGTGTGTGTGATCCAAATTTAAAGCAAAGGGAAAATTCTAAAACCTTCACACTGACACCTGCTGTCACTCTCAAATTAACAGGCAAATCGTTTAATAGAGAAGCTAAGACAAACCAGGAGGTGCTTGGCACGGGCAGAAATTCAAAAGAGCTCATCTTGTTTGTGTGATAAAAAGAAAGTTGTGATTTTACAGTAGGTTATGTGGCTCACTACTTACAAGACAGGCAGCTGTTTTTCTCTGCTTCCATTTCCTATAGTGACCCGTACTAAAGTGCCTTTTGGTTTTATCTAGCCTCCTAAATATACTCATATCATAATTTCGCATATAGCTCAAATTAATATGTGCAACAGAGTAAAAAAGTGAGCTATTATTGGTTTCTTATGAGGTTTTCATAGTTTCTTTATGGTAGTACCTCATGTTTTTTTCCTTAACTCAGTGATGACATAAGGTAGGGGGTTATTTTTGTGGACTCTTAGAAACAGTCATATAAAAGGAAAAAAGTTTTCACAGGACTCTATGCAATCCTGTGAAAACCTATGTACACCTTTACCTCTTCCATGGGAATTAAATTGGTATTTAGGTTCTGCTAATCAAATACACTTGATTAATTGAATATCAGCCACTGTGAACACATCTGTAAAAGCAGAAGTTTTCTGGTCTGGAGCATTCAGGTGTGTGTTAACACAATGCCACAATCTTCCCAGGAGTGGGACGTCCCAGCAGATTAACTCAAAGAAACCAAAGTGGAGATATGTGGCCATAATGCACAGCATACCAGCACAAACACCTCATACTGTCAAGCATAGTGGTGGAGGGCTCATGGCTTGGATTTATTTGGCAGCTATGGGACAATGATCCTAAGAACACCAGAAAATCTACAACACAATGGCTGAAATAGAAAAAATCAAGGTGCTGCAATGGCCCAGTCAATTTTCAGAGATCAGTCTGACTCATGCTTTGGTGGGACCTTAAGAAAGCTGTGCACGAACAAATCCCTGCAAACGTCAATGAGCTGAAGCAACATTATAAAGAAGAGTGGGCCAAAATTCCTTCACAGTGATGTGGTAGCGTGATAAAGTCATACAGAAACGGATTGCTTCAAGTTACTGCAGCTAAAGGTGGCTCTACGAGGTACTAAATTGTGGAGAGTACTTAGTTTTCCTGTGAAAAATCTCTTTTTCACATGACTGTATGTAACTGCTGCTTCAGCTCCACCAGCCATGAGTGAATATTAAATGAAGAGAACGCCTCTGAACTGAAGTTTAAATTTGAGCTCTTTTTGAAGTAATTTCATTACTCTTTGTTTCCCTTTCAGAGCTTCTCGGAGCAGCAAAGCGGGTGAACGTCAACATCCAGGATGCAGATGGGTGAGAGATAACAAATTTGCCTCATTCTACACCATTCCATTTCCCTTTAGTCTTTCATATTAACCTATTTCTGTTTCCAGGGGCCTGAAAAAGCTCACAACAGTATTATTAATTGCATAGTTGCTACACAATTGAATCCTTTTATTAGGCCTGCTCTGGTTTTCTCAGATTTGTGGTGGTTACTCACTGGAAGATCCTCAGACACATTTACATTCATAGTCCACATACAACCAAATTTGATCTCATGTAGGTCACACCAGTAAAAATATTGCTTAACAATTTATAAAAAACACCTGAAAATGTGTCCCTTTTCTCTTTGTATAAAGAAGTACAAATACATATTGAAATTGTTCATATGAACTTAGCAGATACATAAAAGACAGTGAAAATCCTGAGATGGAACGAATTATATTCCAGCAACAGGCCTTAGGTTGTCCACATCGGTCTGGTCTTTTTCAGTGAGAAGCCTGTCAAACTTTTGATGAATCAGACCTCTTGCTTGTATGAAATTAACAGTTCATCAGCTCTCATCATGTGGTCCGTGCTTAAACACAGATCTCCCTGCTGCAAAATGCAGCCGACAGTCCAAGAACAGGCCCTCCTTTGCAAATTTTCACACTTTACAAACCCATCCGGTGTGCCAGATCAGATCCTTTGGCAGAAGAAGAAACTGAAAAGGATGTTAAAAACATGTTTTGTCATGATTCCTGGATTTTGTCCCAGGATTCAGAGTATCGTGTTAAGGTTTTTTTTTTGTTTGATCTTTTGGTTTCAGTTTTAATTACTAGCTTCTGATGAAATGTTAATTCCCATCATCGTTTGGGCATTTTCAGTTCTCCTTTTGCTACTTTAGAATAGTATTTACTGTTAGTGTTTATAGAGTTTTTTCTCTTTTTTTTCTCACCAGAGGTTTTGATTTGCACTCTAGTATCTCGAGCCTAGGGTTTGGATCTAGTGTTGGTGTTTTTGAAGTCTGTTTAGCCCTCACAGTTTTCATCTTTCTGTGTTTCCCTCAGAGTTTTTCATTCATCTGTTGTATTTATTTTCATGCCTTGTTTTTCCACTTCAGTAATGGTTGTTTGTTCATTTCCTGTTTTATTTTGTGAGCTAGTTTCTGCATGTGTCTTGTTTTGAGCTTTACTTTCCCCGTGTATAAATTTCTCACCCACACCCAGGATATCTTTCCATTGTCTGGCCTAATGGTCACACGGTTATCAACTCGATAAGGTAACTCAGGGTTTATCAATCCAGCATGAAAGGGGTGGTGTGGGTGGCATCTGACCAATCAGAAGCATGGATAAGTCTACTGGCAGCGGAGCAGCTGATTGTATGAAGGAAGATAAAACTAGCATGAGGTTAAACACAGACTGAATTCAACCCAACTGCTGCTGATAAAACAGCAGTATGAGTATCTGTAACAAGCATAGTGCTGCACAGAAGTATAAGATTAAAAATATGAATGTGTGTGCTATAAGTGCTTAAAAAGGTCTACCATGTGTTTTTATGACTGATGTTCAAAGACTTTTGATGCCTTTAAGAGAACTTTAGACCTTCCTCTTATCTGCGCATAGAGGTCCGAGGGAGCTTTCAGGAGTGGTGACACTGTTTTCTGGAGAACTGATTGGTCAGCAGGTAGCAATTTCATACCTGTTGATCTCTAATGTAGAACTAAACCTGCTCCGGAGCAGGTTAGGGCTGCAGAATAAGTTACCTCAGTGAAGTGAACTCCTGTCATAGTACTGAAAACCCAGTTAATCCTGAGTTTACCTGGATAAGTGCAAATCCTGATTAGTAGTACAGGCCTCTGTTTTGCTTCTGAACGGATTCATAACACTTTTTAAAACTGATTATAGCTCACCTCCAAACCGGTATAGAACATGTGGAGTAGGGTCGCAAATTTTAAGAGGTCACTTAAAAAAATGTCTTATATCTCCCTGACACAAGACATGAGACAGTGATCCTGAGCAAAACACCAAATGCCAGTGGGGTTATTGCTATAGCTGATCCATGTTGTGAACATCTAACAAACCGTGGCGAACAAACAGGAAGAAAATCTTTAAACAGTCAATAAACTAGCATCCATTATTGCTGTACACATTATCTCCTGTTTAAATCTCTTTGAATCATACAGCGTAGCCAGCTGAAGACCTTGGATTTGAAGACCATAATTATCACCTTAAAGCAAAGCCAACATTTCTCAGCTCTTAATTTGCTCTGAAATATTCCCTTATCAGCTCTGAATGCTCAACTATGGATTTTGGCTATATTTAGCTTCATGATTGGTTAAGCTTTTTGTGCGCTCATGCTTGGTTTACGAATGCGCTCCGTTTGACTCGATCAGATAACAAAGATATTTTTACTATGTTGATTGGATTCAGATAATTGGACTCAGCTTCTTGTGTAATGACTGATGAGTCGTTGATGTGACTTCAGGGGCCGGCTCTTATGCTCACCACAGATCCATTAGACTCACACACACACACACAGATGCCCTGTGTGTACGCTCGACTCTGGGGGAGAGAGATTGCTTATTAATGGAAGTAGGTCATTTCCCCCCTCCCGTCGTCACACAGAGCTGTGGGGCGGAGCAGCTGTACGCTGAAGATTACTTCAGCAAAGTTGTGCTCAGGTTTTACACTATGCATATGAATATGTGTATTTTTATACATAATCTGTGTCTGTGTGAAGGCTGTCACCGCTGCATCATGCTGCTCTAAGTGGTAACAAGGAGATGATCTCTCTGCTGTTGGAGGCCCAGGCAGCAGTGGATATCAAAGACCATAAAGGTAAAAATGCACACAGACGTTCACAGTGTCACTGGGACTTGCTATGTTACCACAAATAAGGCACAAAACACACAAAGCTGCGTAGAAAAGCCAAAAAACAAATACTTATTTCCGGTTTTCCCCGTGTGACAAGTAATACCAGCTTATGCAATAAAAGGTGAGCTTGCTGGAAATGCAATTTTGTCTGTGGCGTGTATTTATGAGAAGTGACAGATTTGTTTGCACAGTCAACAATAGAAAACAGAAGAGGAAAGCTCTGTGACTGCAGCAGTGAGCGCCAAGTGGAAACAGAGCAGAGGATATCTCCATCCCACATTGGCAGATTCAAGAAGAAGAAGAAATCTCAGGGCAGATGGGAGTTATAATCCCTCCAGGATGTAGGCCTACTGTCTCTGCACTTTCAGCCATGCCCAGTGTGTCTCTAAATAGACTTGCCAGGCATCTTTTAGCAACCCTACTGCTTTAATGGGTGTCTTTTTTTTTGGATGTGCCGGGGGAACCACATATTATTCACCCAGGACCAAATTGAAGCTTATTGTGAGCACAGGAAAGACTGCACTGGA
The DNA here is from genome assembly GCA_015106775.1 of Etroplus canarensis. Lineage (NCBI taxonomy): Eukaryota > Metazoa > Chordata > Actinopteri > Cichliformes > Cichlidae > Etroplus > Etroplus canarensis. Next base: position 10,045 of record VUQH01031924.1, read on the forward strand.
CTTTGTACCTACCTTAAATGTGGTGCACATTGCACCAATCCAAAGCTTCATCTCTGCCATAATCCCAATTTGTATATCAGCATTGTCTATGAATGGATTCCTGCTTCACACCCAGGAGGTGACACAAGCCCAGTCTCAGGGGTCACAAGCCAGTGTACTCCTAGCACCGGCCCCAACCCCAGGTAAATGGGAGGGTTGTGTCAGGACGGGGAATCTGCACAGAATCACGTGGATTTATCCGCTGTGGTGACTTAGGAAAAATGGAGTACCTTATTCTATATAAATGAATAAAAATACTTCTTCATTTTGATTTCCTGCCCACAACTCCACCATTTTGATTCAGTTTCACTGCTGTCTTTATGCTGTTTTCATCCACAGTAGTGAGCCGTCCATGAACCTATGTCACATGTCACAAACACAACGTTAGTGACTCCCAACAACAGATATTTCAGGAGAAAAACAGCTATGAATAAATACTAATCTCTGCATAACCCTGACATACTAAAGTTAATTTCTGCATCCATACTTGGTCATCACAGGGCCAGCATAGAGAGAGATAGAAATGCCATGCCCTCACATCCACATCTACGTCCAATTTAAAATCACCAGTTGAACTAATCTCTAAGCATGTCTTTGGATTGTGGGAGGAAGGAAGAGTACTCACAGGAAACCCATGCAGACTCAGAGAAAACATACAGACTCTGCAGCCCAAGATAAACTCTTCAAATAGCTTCTTTTGTCTTGCCAATAGTCCACATTCCAATGATTTTAATTTAACTGTCACGCATGAAAAAGAAAAGCATAAAACATCCTTAAATTAGCAGCTACAATAAGCAGATGCTTTAATATTTTGCCGAAAAAAGATGAATGAACAATCAGAGTAGCAGCCAATTAATTACTTGGCTAAGTGTTAAAGTGCTTCTGTAAATAGGCAGCTGTTTGCGAACTGTACACCTTATTGACTCGTAGGGTGATAATATCAGGATTGTGGCTGAAATAGCAGGTATTTCACGCTTAAGATTCATCCCTCAAACAGATGTGGCGAGCCAAAGTTGTTGTGGAGGAAAATGTTTCCTGTCTTTGTAAAACATACTTGCACTAGTTTAAGTTATCTGATGTGGACATCCTGCAGGCCTCTGCTTCAGAGCTCGATATTTTCTAGAAAAACAGCATAAACAGGAAACTGAGCAAGGGCTTTGTGGTTAGCATTTTTGGCAGAATAATCATGGGAACACAACTGAGGGTATTTTCAAAGGAAGAAAGCTGGAACACTGTGCAAAATGGAAAACAAATTCAAAACCTAAAACCAAATAATTTTAAACTCTCTTTGGAAATCAAAATATATTTTTTAAAACTCTTTATTTATAGTTTTTCAGAGAACAAACACAACAATGAAATGGTCCCCACACCCACCCACCTGAGACTGCATACATAGAAAACCGCACATATATTGTACATACATGTGCACATACCTGCACACATACATATACACATGTAATAATAATAATCATAATAAATAAATAAGTACATTAAAAAATTAAAGGAGCTAAAGGGTCTATCTCCTTAACTCACCATCTGTTTATAATGATATCACAATTGCCTGCATTGTCAAGGCAATCAGTGTTTGCGTTATGATAATCTCAGATTTTTAACATATTCAATGAAAGGCGACCAGGTCGCACTAAATTTTTTCAGAGAGTTGGCTCTACTATACCTCAATTTTTCTAACTGTAGCATAGATATCATTTCTCTAATCCAGACCTTGAAAGATGGAGGTTTGTCTGATTTCCACTGCAGGAGAATAAGTCTTTGTGCCATTAAGAAAGCAAAAGCAATTGCCTTGGCTTGTGCTCCAGAAACTGTGACTTGCATGGGGGGAAACCCAAATATGGGAATGTTTGGAGACGGTACTAACGTTTTTCTACACAGAAATGACAGGGCCTCGAAAGTCTTCTTCCAGAAACTGTTCAAAGTTTGGCAATGCCAAAACATATGAGCTAGAGTAGCCAGGCCTTGATGGTAGTGTAAGTATGTTCATCTGACATTAGGATATATATTTGCTAACTTGTCCTGTGAATAGTATAAACAATGTACTACTTTGAACTGGATCAGGCACTGTTTAATGCAAAAGGAGGAGATATGGATACATTCAAGGCAGTGTTGCCAGAACTCCCTAGGGAGTTCAATGTTTAGGTCCTGCTCCCATGCCATTTTTATTTTACCCCACGGAGGTGGGCCAGTGGTCTGAATCATAGTATAGATTCTAGATATGTTACCTTTTGTGTAAGGATCTAAAGCAAGTATATCATCAATGTCGTTGTTGACTGATAGATGTGGGAGCTTGAGATGCTTACTGACAAAGCTTCTGACTTACAAAAATCTGAAAAATGGGACTTTGGAAGGAAATCAAAATATTTAATCAGAAATAAAACCAGTGTAGAAAATTGCATAGAAAACATTTGCATGATTTTCAGGCTCATGTACAGCCCAGTATCCGTTTATTTATTACATGAACGTGGCACTGCACAAGAACTAAAACATCATCTTAAGGATTAAAAAAGAAAATAATTGTTGTGCAAAGTGAAAAAAAAAAAAACAATATATATAAAGAATTTTTACTTAAGCAGCAGTTATTGTCCTGATTAAGGAGTTCAATAGTGCAAGTGTAAGTTTTATAATCAAAGTATATCTAAAGTACTTAAAGTAAACATTTTTATTTTGTAGACTAAAACTTTTCAGGATCATATACATTATATTGTTGGATCACTGCAGTTGTTAAAGATTGTAATTACTAGTATCTTGCTGGGTAGCTATGATAATTTACACTTTTATTTTTTAATTTACACATATAACTATTTATCTGTAATTATAATAATTAACTAAAGCTTTAAAATAAATAGTGTGATGTACAAAGTACAAACTTGCATCCAAAAAATGAAAGAGTAGAAGCAATAGTATGACATAGAAATGCCTAAATAAAGTACGACAAGTAGCCTACATTAACCAGCCACAGGGGCCCACAAACCAGTGTAGTCCTAGTGCCGGTCCCAAGCCCAGGTAAATGGTGAGGGTTGCGTCAGGAAGGGCATCCAGCGTAAAAACTTTGCCAAATCAAATATGCGGATTCATAACACGACTTCCATACCAGATCGGTCGCGGCCCGGGTTAACAATGACCGCCTCCGGTGCCGTTAGCCAACAGGGTGCCGGTGGAAACTATGCTACTGTTGGCCGAAGACCAAGGAGGGGGAGAGGGGGAAAGCGTGTTAGGAGGCAGAGAGAGAGAAGGAAAGGTAGGAGGGTGGAGGTGAGAATAGGGACTTTAAATGTAGGGACTATGACTGGTAAAGGGAGAGAGCTGGCTGATATGATGGAGAGAAGGAAGGTAGATATATTGTGTGTGCAAGAAACCAGGTGGAGGGGAAGCAAGGCTAGGAACATCGGAGGTGGATTTGAACTGTTCTATGGTATAGGTCGGAAGAGAAATGGAGTAGGGGTAATCTTGAAG
>VUQH01031925.1:0-20791 GCA_015106775.1 Etroplus canarensis
CTCATTCACACACATGTACTCTGTCTTGTTTCTACTGACTTTCATTCCTCTTCTCTCCAGTGCATACCTCCACCTCTCTAGGCTCTCTTCCACCTCCTCTCTACTCTCACTACAGATCACAATGTCGTCTGCAAACATCATAGTCCACGGAGAGTCCTGCCTGACCTCATCTGTCAATCTGTCCATCACCATTGCAAACAGGAAGGGGCTCAGAGCTGAACCCTGATGTAATCCCACCCCCACCTTGAACCCATCTGTCACTCCTACTGCACACCTCACCACTGTCTCACTGTCCTCATACATGTCCTGCACCACCTTCACATACTTCTCTGCCACTCCTGACTTCCTCATACAATTCCACACTTCCTCTCTTGGCACCCTATCATATGCTTTTGCTAGATCCACAAAGACACAGTGCAACTCCTTCTGACCTTTTCTATACTTCTCCATCAACATTCTCAAAGCAAACACTGCATCTGTTGTACTTTTTTCTCGGCATGAAGCCATACTGCTGCTCGCTGATGGTCACCTCTCTTCTTCTTCTCAAAACACAAACTTTGAAGGACATCACTATCTTACGTATAACTGTATGGTGTATTAAAAGCAGTAAGAGGTCCCTTTACTGGAAATAAGTAGATATAAAATAGAGACTTGTTGAAAAAACTTAAAATGTCAGAAATCTAATATTGTCAGCAAAATTTAAAACTCACTGGAAAAGATAAAAACTACACCATAAGCACAATTGTTTTGTATTTGTATTGTATTCGGTTAATGCGCTAAAACAAACACCACAGGAGCCAGCTCACCCTCCCACATCCAACATGTTCAACTGGTTTGTGCACTTCTTTCAAGGTAGTCAAACAGTTTTGATGGTTTGTTGCCAGTACTGTACAATTACTCCTTTTTTCTTTTCTGGCATAGGCAGCACTTTGATCTTGAGAACAAACACTTCAAAATGTCAGAGGCACTCTTCTCTTTTTCAGCATATCAGTGTTCCTGTTTTTGGCTAGTGACTGGGTTAATTAACACAGATTTGCATTTAAAGGGATGTTTTGGGTCAGTGTAGAGACTATTATATGGTCACATTTTGTAAGACCTGCTTAGAGCAGTTATTTGAGGTCACAAAATGAACTCTATATTTATCATTTTTTATTTCTATTAAATTATTATTGTTAGCAGTAATTAGTTAAGTCCACTGCCATTGCAATCACAAATATCAAATTGAAAAATTCAATTCCAACTTTGAAATCAGCTTTTTAACTTTCTACTGAATTGCTACATGTAAAATATCCTTCTATTCCTGTGGTCATGGCAGCCTCTCCATAGCTGATAAGAAAAGGCATTATAGTGAGAACAGACTGGAGGAAAGTAAGGATTAAAGAATGAGTGTTGTTCCTTTTTAGTGCCTGTAGAGGGCGCCGCTGCCTCTATTCAGACCCAGAAGAAAATTTGGTATGCAGAAAATGTTCAAACAGAAGATAATGGTGTGTATCTGTCTGCATTTCCTGTCATTAGAATTTCTTGATCTGTTCACAGTATTGCATGTTCCAGTTTTTACACAACCGGTGTGTGTCTGTGTGTTCTTGTGTTTGTCTGCATTTCAGTCTATTTTCCTGTAAACCCCGAAGCATGAGAGCTTAGAATGGACAGATTTCATTTTTGAGGGGGTGGGTGGTAGAAGAAGTGAATGGAAGAAGGAAAGACTTTTCCTTTTGAAGTTTTGGAGCTGTGTCCTGCCTTTCTGTGATGTTATAAAAAGCAGCTGAGGAGCTGAATTTTAATTTAAATGTAGCTTTGATTTATTCATAACTCCCTCACTTGAACCGACCTGGATAAAAACCATGTACACATCCTTTTCTTGAAAGTCAAATCAACACTTTTTTGTTCTTTTTTATTCTCTACTCTTTGGGAGACCAACAAGCAAGAGAGGGAAATATTTAAACAACAGCGCATCAGCAGCATCAAGGAGAAATTAAGAAACTCCTGGGATAATGTCAGAAAATCTGGTTTTAAAAAAATGTAGGGTGACCCCTTGCTCCTGCTGTGTCTGGAGTCTTTGGGTTGAAGGCCTAATAGTACTAAGCAAAGTTAAATGTAGTGATTGGACATTCTTACATCTTGAGTTCTCAGAGACAAAAATCTGAACCCCTTCATAACTTCATTACTTTATTGTAGCTTTTTAGACTTTGCTATCGTTTGAGCCTTTATCTTTACTGGTAGTCATCATGTTAATGAACAACTGCTGTTCATCTGATTCGCTTCGACAGGCTCTGCTGCCACCTAGTGGAAATGAGGACAGACATTCATTATATTTTTGTGACGCCTTCAAAAACTCTGTGTGTGTGTGTGTGTGTGTGTGTGTGTGTGTGTGTGTGAGAGAAAAATTCAAATAGAGAAAGACAGACGGAGTGCCAGAGAGGCTGTTCGCTGTCCGTGGTGCTGAAATATTTTGGTTCAAGTGTTCCTGACCAGCTTCTGACGTCAGGAAGCCTCAAAGAGACATCTGATTAAATTTTTAATCACATATGCTTCACCTGCTGCCCTCAAGTCGTTTATGGAGCCACACAACAAGGACAAAAATACTTAAGAAAGAATAACACTTTCATTATTATTGCATAGGTTTAAAGCCAAGAATTTCCATCTATTTTCTCCCACCTATCTGATTCAGTTTTGGATGGGGGCTAGTCACCAGTCTACTGCAGACAACAGTTCACAGCTACAGTCAGTTTAGAATCACCGGTTAACCTGCCATGCAAGTCTTTGGACTGTGGGAAGAAGCTAGTGTGCTTAGAGAGAACCCACACAGGCACAGGGGGAACCTGTAAATTCCACACAGAAGAGCCGTAGCTAGTGGGTGGATTCAAACCTAGGACCTTCTTGTTGTGAGACAACAGAGCTAACTACTGTGCCACTGTGCAACCAGTCTAGGTCAAAAAAAATAAATAAATAAAACTGGTCAAATACACTTAAAAACAAATTACATTAGAATAATTGGAAATATATGTATTAATGTGATACATTATCTAATTATCAATACATATAGCTACACCTCAATTATCTCACTTAGTTTAACATGTATAAAATGTACATTTGGCATGTATAACATTGTTAAAACAAGTGCAGCTTTACGCACAGGAGGAAGTAATTGTCATTCAGTATACTAATCATTATCAACCTTTTAAAATGTGACATTTGGGGCTAGTATGAATAGAAATGGTTCATAGTTTGTGACTGTAGATTTTATGCAGAAAAAGTAATTGCACCCTCTGGTTCAACTAGAAATTGCAGGGCACCACCAGTGGCACCAGGGGGATCCTTATATGAATTATGAATATTCAAAGTAATATATATTGATTAATGGTCAAGCATATTTTGCTCTGTACTTATGTTTTGTGTAGAAAATGTAAAACACATATCAGTTTCATTTCTTTCTGGTATTTGTAGAGAATTACACTGTGCCAACTTGATAAAATGCATCCTCCTCTGATAAGATGGAGGTTCATTCCTGTGTGTCTTCAAAGACCTAAGTGCCAGACCCTATGGCTCTATTATTCATTGCAAGGACAGATAGACTGGAGACGGTTTTGGGATTTTCTTTGATATCAGTTTCCCCAGAAGAAAGGGGGAAAAAGTCATTTCAGTGCTCTTTGTGTCCAGCTGGGTCCCAGCCCAGCTCTTTATTCTGGAGAGATGGCTGACCTACATGCAACACTGGAAAGGCCAGCTCATGCTGGCTTATGAAATTTAGGCAAACATAACTTTTCAAAATGATAATACTGAGTTTAACTTTCATTGTGCATGCACTGCAGTGCAATGCAGGACATGAATTTAATGGTGTCTTTGCTGTGTATTTAATTAGTTATGAGTAGCAGTGTGATGTCAGCATACAAAGGGTTGAGTTACACCTGTTACATCATAGATGAAATGTGAGCATCATGAATTTAGTTCTTTACTATAAGCTTACAGCACCTGAAAGATATAAACATGTATAAAGCAGATAAAGCAGACATGTGAGGCTGCCGCCCAATTTATCAGTCCATCAATGGAGCCTACCTCTTGCATTTTTAAACCATTCATTCAGACAGCCTTTCCTGAGCTGAATACAAACAGTGAGAAAATGTGAGGTGAGGTAATGAGCAGAAGTAGCTGAACTGAAGCCATGGAATGCAGCATTTTATCTTAAAACATGTCTAAGTCCAATAAAATACTCAAATGAACCCACTAAATGTCAACTTCAGAGGTTAATTGTGGAATATACAGTAAATCAGGGCCACATGCAGGCTAATTTGACCCCAAGGGCCATCTGAGTATTAAAGAAACACCTTTAGATTTTTCTCTTTCTGGAAGTGTGAGTGTAAGTAAGTACTGAATTACTGAAACTTACATCAATTACATGTCTAATTAAAAGACGACCCTTCCCTTATTTGACTAAAAATTTGCCAGACACAAATGTATTATTCTTAAATTATATATGGATTGCAATTTACAGATCACAGTGGAAAGACACAAAGCATTTGCATGTAGTGTTCTTGTAATTAGAGTATTTTACATCTTTGTGATTTAAAGAACTTCCCATACATTTCCATCCCAAGCCACACCAGACACTGAAGTAGTTCAGTGGTCTTCAAAATGTGGGGCGGGCCCCATTGGGTGGGGCATGAAGTCACTGCTGGTGAGGCTCAAACAACCATTTGAAAAATATTAAGTGAAACTAAGGTGAATAGATATGTTTTTATACGTAAAAGAAACAAGGAAACTTTTGTTCTGATAATATGCAGCTTTAATTGAGTAAATTTAGCGTGGATTCTTTTGTAATTTTAGTCACCGAAAATTTGCAGATTGTGGGATGTGCATTTTTGTGTGGTGTGGAAAGACACAAAGCGTTCAACAATAGTATTTTACATATTTATAATTTAAACAATTTATGTAGACCTAGAAATACTCTGAACTCTCCATACATTTCCACCCCAGGCCACATCAGACATTTGAGTAGTCAATGACTTCACAGCAGTTCTCACACCTTCCAAAGCACCCAGTGGGCTCTGATGCTCAAAACCTTAAATATCCTAAAAAGCATCATGGCAAGGCCAAAACTAACTGTCCTCTTTGTTGAGTGTTGAGACTCCCATTTAAATAGTAGTTATACGGTTAATTAAAAACTGCAGGGTCGTATTTACCCTGTTTTACTTCATACTATAATCCAGCTGCTGCCACTCCAGCCGGTGACGTCGCCCCCCCGCACCTCCTCCTTCACCTGGCCGAGGATGACCAGTTGTTTTCGAGAGCGCGTGTGTGGCGGCTCGCCCGGCGCGTGGTTACAGGTAGAGAGCGCTCGCGCTTGCGAACGTCAAACAACCTGAAAAGGACCAGCGCGAGGACATCCGGTCGTAACTTTCAAAATAGCAAAAATGATAGCTTTCAAGCTTTGAAAAAGAAGTCAGATAATTATTTAATCAGCTACTCAGTAGTATGAATTGTTAAATAATGCCCTGCACTGTAGAAATGATTTCCCCTTTAGGCCTGCCCTGGCCTACTAAGTAAAAAAAGGTTCAGCAGAGGACTGCAAGAATTACAGTAAATAATAGACAAATGTAACAGTGTGGATAACATTGAAAATCAAGCATGAGCCGTAACACAGATGCTTTTTAAGTGCACAGTTTGCTTTACAAATTAGTGTAAATGGGTAAAATTAAAACTGACCCCTTGATGGCAGCAACAAGTTGTAAAATGGCAGAAGAATTAAAATAGACGTATAGACGCAGGCTGCAAATATTAATAATACCCCAATCCGATTTTATAGGATCATAACGTAATAGTTTTTCCCTGTAAAGTGGCTCATTAATGCGCACAGCCCTTCAGAAATAAAAAAAATCAGAGAAGGCTCTCAAGCTTTCACTTTGAAAGACAAACCGCCCTCTTTCCGGTGATGCTCTTTGTGACTCTCGCCGATTTCACACAGCTGGATGGGCTCGCGCCGGCGGCACGCGCACCTCGCGCCTCAGTCAGCGGAATTCAAACGGACGTTTTATTATTTTATTTTTTTCCAGCGGAGAGGAGACAACTGCTCTCTGAGGCCCCTTTGTCCCTTTAAAAGATCTTTGCTGCTGTCGCCTGTTGACCATGGGAACGCAAACTGACAAGCGGGGTCTGGAAAAATCGGCTGGAGGAGTCGTTCAGTGACAGCTGCTGTTATCTGACTGACAGACAGACCGGTGAAACGTGACGGACAGGTAAACCGCTGCGCGTTTCAGATCTATGGCTCGAAGAATAAAGGCAGCAGAAAATATGCTGTAACGTGAAGTGGTGTGTGTGGGTTTTTTTTTTTTTTTTTTGACTTTACCGCGTTGTGGCTGAAGTATGGGGCCGTTATAGCCGGTAAAGCGGAGACTGGAGGTTTGTGTCTGGTTTCGTCCGCGCTCCGTCCCCTCCGGTGGACGCAACTGAAAAGACTGGAGACACGGACGGAGACGGGGCTGTTTTTGTATCGGCTGTTTCGGTGGAGCCATGGCAGCGGCGATCGCCAGCGGTTTGATCCGGCAGAAGCGACAAGCAAGGGAGCAACACGCCCACCGACCGACCGCTCACCGGCGGCGAAAGAGCCCCGGTAAGAAGCAGGGGCTGTGCAACGGGAACCTGGTCGATATCTTCTCCAAAGTCCGGATATTTGGATTGAAGAAGAGGAGGCTACGGAGGCAAGGTGTGTGTGGGTGGGGGGGCGCACATGCACATGCATGCACACACACACAGTTGCAGGGACGCAAATCTATTGATATGCACGTGCGCGCGCGCTTCTACACACATGCACAGACTTTTACGCACAGCCACATTTATGCACATTCTCCTTCACGTTCACGCCCTGGCTGGCTGGTGCGCGCACGCGCATACACCCCAAACATGCAGAAACACAGACTGAGAGACTCCCCCCTCCTCTTTGTAGTGTGACACACACACACACACACACACACACATATATACATACACACACACACACACTGTCATGTCTTGTTGTGCCCCATGGTTCAGTAGTTTCCAGGTACATCCATTATTGAAGCCACAGATTAGTCTGTCTGGCCTCGCTCTCTCTCTCTCTCTCCGTCTGTCTCTATGTGGACCTCTAACTACCTCTCTCATTTTCAGCTCATAATTGAAAGTGCCCTATCACCAAGATCCCACTTTTGCCTTAACACTAGCAAAATGTCAGACGAAAAACACAATCGCAGCAACACATTAACCCTTCTCTCTTATTTTGAAATGACACTTCTTTCCTGTAACAGAAATAGGTTTTTGTTCATGGGGAGGTCAGAAAAAAAAGTCTAAGGGAAATTTTCCACCATTCAGATCTCAAGTCCCACTCAAATCCAAATTAACATCATTGTTACATCATGGGATGGGATCTTTGCCATGAACGCAAAGAGAAGTGATTACACGTAGAAGTGAATGTCGATTAATGAGAATGTTGTGATTGTGCGCTATAGACAGCGTTCAATAGCAGAGATGATAAGTGCAGTTGTAATCAATTGATTGTGTGAGAAACCAGCAGGTGACGGAGTATGGAGAGGAGGGGAGAGTGAGGCAGGAAATGAGAGGAGAAGAGGGGATGATATAGAGGCTGGGCGAACGTGAGGAGCCGTGTTGATATGAATTTGTTTTCACTGGTTTGGTCTGGCGACTGAGGGGAATTTTTCAGATCTTGGTGGGAGTTGGAGGTGGTCTCTTTTGTCCTCGTCGCTCCTCTCCGTTATTTCCACTCTCTTGTTCAGGCCTTCCTCTCTCAATTTCTCGTGTTTCCTTCTCATTTCCTTTCATTTTCCCTTTACTCATCTTTTTTCTTTTTCATCCTTTTCTCCTTGCTTTCCCCTTTCCTTATTTCTCCCCTCTTAATTTTTTCTTACATTAGACTTCGATTTCTCCTCACTTCACCTTCATTTCCTCAGAAATTTCTTTTTCCTCCTTACTGCCTTTCTTCTCCTCCTTCATCTCATTCTACAACCTTTTCCCCTCCACACCCTAATCTTTCTAACATTGGTTCAATCTTTTTATCTTTTGTTCATTTAGCTTTTTAACCCCTCTTCTCTCCTTCACTTCCTCTGCCTCATGGCCTCCTGATTTTTTCCTCTTGCTCTTCTTCTTTATACCTTTCGCCACTTTTCCTCTGCCCATCATCCCTTCACTTTTTTCACTTTGATTCATCCTCACCTCTTCTTCTCCTGCACCTTGGCTCATCACTCTCACTCTCTTCAGCCAGTTCTTTCTTCCTACCTTGTCCTCCTCCCTTCATTTTAGGTATTCCTGTTTTTCCACCTGTTTTTTCCCCCGCCTGCTCCTTTCCTTTTCCTCCTTCCATTTCTCCCTCGATGTGTTCTCAGCTGTGAGAGCTGCTATTGAAGGCTTGGCATTGTCCACAGTCTCTGTGCTCCATGTGTGTGTGAAAATGAGAAAGATTTGCCAACATTCCCTACTGTCTTCCAGAGGTTTTGTGAAGGAGAAATATACAGACCCTACTCAAACTGATCTGAAGCCTCTGTTATTCAATTACTCCATCACACAAATTATATTTGCACACCTCATATTGGTTACAGGCTGCTAAAAATATCATATCTGACCGAAGTGCCTTCTTGTCCGCAGTTATCGTTTGTAAGTTGTTATTATTAGTAATTAGACATCTGAGTAGAGAACTTGTCGCACCGGTGTGGGTGGATTTTAGTCGACAGTCTTTAAATCCTGCAGTGAAATCAGGAGCTGCTGCTAACCTGCTTCATCACTGGAGGAATTTATTGCTATATGATGGACAGGAGCTTCCCAGCAAATGGAAAGATAATCATTGTCACAAAAATAGTGGCTTATGGGTTTGTCAAACAAAAATAAAGAATGTGGCTTTATAAAACCCCCTTGCTGTCACTGAAATTCACCTGCTGTGATACAGGATCTGATGTACCTTTCACACCAATACACTCTAATTCTTGCCTCCATTGGTTAATTACATTCAATTAATTTCATATAAAATGCACCTTTCCTCTGTATTTTTAAAATAATTGATTTATTAAATAAGTAGCGTTTCTCATAGTTTCTTCAAACTGTTTCCCTTTTCTCATCTTCTTTTTTTTCATTCTTTTCCTCCTTGCTTTCTCCTTGCTTTTCACCTTTCCTTATTTCTTCCTTCTTAGTTTTTTCTTACCTTAGACTTAGATTTCTCCTCATTCCACCTTCATTTTCCTCAGAAATTTCTCTTTTACCTCTTTACCGCCTTTTTTCACATTGTTACATTAATGTCAACAGTGAGATTTACTGATGTAGCCTGTGTGTAGTGGGCATTGGGTTCTGATTTTTGTTGTGTCCTGATAGGTGGATGCTTGGCAGTAAAGTGTTATTCTGAATCATAAGGCATATCATGAATGATATTTATTTAATGCATTAAAAATGGATGAGCAGGACCATATATCAAAAGAAATATGCAGTTGAATTAAGGAATATGTGTCTATAAATCTGTTAAATGTAGAGTAACAATAAGAACCCACAATGACACGTATGTAACAAACACTTTAAATGTTCTACAGCCTTTCGTATAAAGATTTATGCTTGAACTTAAGAAGACCCTATGGAAAAATGGGTCCAGGTGTCACAGTGTGCTCAGTGTGTATGGAGAGGGATGGACCCAGATGCAGGAGTCCAGAACCATAAAGTGGGCTTTATTTAGCTAAAAGTTCTTTTTACAGACAAATTCCACAAAATACAAAGTCAGGAATGGAAACAGAAATATATACACTGAGGAAAGATGACATCAGTCAAAACTGCCATCCACATAGACTGACGACACAACACAGAATTGAAGAGAGGCAAGGTATAAGTAGACTCAGACAAACGAGGAATGTGGCAACAGGTGGGAAGGGTGCACAGGTGACAACAGTCAGGGGCAGGAAGCAAAACTAGACAGAAAACATGAAACATGACTGGTACCAAAGTAAAACAGGAAATGAGAACATAACTGAGAACATAGACACAAGTCAGAAGACAAATCACAAAGCAGGACTATATTGGAGGAACTAATAAAAGACATAACACAAATGGAGGCTAGAGCTAAGAAAAGAGAACTGAGGGTTGAATATTAACGGAGTATAATAAACAGTACTGAGAACTAAGAAATCCTGAAACCATAAACAAGAACATACAAACCTAGAATACAAAAAACCCAGGACAAAGACCATAAACTGAAACTGCACAAAGAGCTCAAATACATGAACTCAGACTCATAATATAAAGAAAACACAAAGGAACCTTAAATAGGAGACAAAACCAAAACTGCATGAAACAAGAACCTAGGGACAAGAGGAACAAGGAACACTAAACATCTTAGAAACTCACAAAAAACTCAAAACACAAAAGCCTGAAACCCACAGACCAGGACTATGTGTTCTTTTGTGTTAAAACAACTACTTCCAACAACCCAAGATCATGAAAATGTTTCCATGTGCTGATTATAAAGACAATCAAAATAATAGAACAAAGTCCAAATATTGCAAAGAATGAACTAAGCTAAATTTTTTCTGTTCTGTAACACAGCTCAAGAGAAATTACCTTCTGCCGATAATGAGCAATAAAATATGAATGGACTTTATCTTTAATCTCACCTGAATCATATCAGAAACAAAGTAATTTCTCTTTAGGGAGATCATTAAACCTGTGCTTGGAGTTAGTGATAACGTTCCTGAATAAAATTGTGCACATAGAGATCTCTGACTTCTGGTTAAATTTCCTTTTTCTTGACTTTTAGAAAGGTGATGTCATCTATTTGTAGCATGCATTATTGCTGTTACACTGAGAACATAGAACATAGTGTGCTCAACGGGAAGCACTTGTTTGAAGTGATGTAACAAGGAGTATAAGGTTGATAGCTGGTTTGGTTTTGTGGGTGGGAGGGTGCTCAACCACAGAACTCCTGATTTGCAGATGGTTATGAACTCTGCATTGTGACCACGAGGATGACATTGTGGTTATGCTAAAATAAAAATTCACTATAGAGGCAAGTTTATTGAAGGTTGCTGATATTAAAATCAGACAGAAGCCCGTTGCACTTTTCCAGGTATCTGATAAGGAAATCCCAGTGGAAATTTGTCTACATAAAGTACAGGAAGAAAAATCTGACCTGGCATTTACCTACAGCGTGCAGTAGGAATGTTTACTCCCAGCTGACCTCTAATCACCAACAGATTCCCCCAAGAGGAACAAGTGGCAGAGGCTAAGTTTAAGACAACTCAGCTGCTTTGTTGTCATGTTGCCACATGAACCTGACTCTAAGTAGAAAATGGAATCACTCTTAGTAAAATGGATTTCCACAGATCAGATGCCAAATTTCCAATATTCTGTCACATTTTAAAGCCTGTGATTGTCTTCTACTGCAGTAAGGGGCAGCTCTGTGGCTCACACTGTCACCTCTGTTTGTCTATATGCTTTGTCTGTGATGGGCTGGTTTTCTGTAAAGGGTGTGCCCATGCTTTGCAATCGATGCATAAGAAGCATGCATAGATAAATGACAGTGCTCTTCTCAAGGCTAGAAAAGCATCTGAAGAAGTACCAAAACAGTGTACCATTAAAGCCAAAGATGAAGATGCGGTGCAGACTTCCATAAAATGTGATCAAACTGTCTCATTATGACAAATTCAGGTTAAGGACTCTTATTATTTATATCTCTAGATTCATATAAATGTGCCCTTTTCAGCACTGCGTGTTCCTTTAATCACTAATCACGCTGATGTAAATGAGGATGAAATTGGTACATTCAGTTTTTGGACGTGAATTCTTCACTTGGGTGCTTTTGTTTGGTGAGATGGTTTGTGCGTATGTGTGCAAAAGAGAGAGAGAAGGTCTTCAATGCCTTCCTTGTATGAGACACTTGTGTTAGAAACCGTGTTTAACACTGCATGTAGACTCAGACTGGGGCGAATTAACAGACAATACAACATGTCAAATCAGCATGGCAGTCTGATTGGGTGACTGATTGAATCAGATCACATCATAGTGAAAATGTAGCTCTGTGTGTGTTTGTGTGTGTGTGTTTGCGTGTGTGTGTGGATTGGGGAATACCCTTTTACTGGAACAGTCTGGAATGGCGAGACTGTTGCCATGGCAACGCGAGAATGGGAATTTCCCTAGTAACAGACAGGATGGGGGAGATACTGGGAAGAGTGGGAATATCACCTTGATGACAGTGGGAACATGACTGTGGCATAGGTTGGCTTCATAGGGTGGGAGTATGAGTGAATAGATAAGTAGGTGGCTCTAAGATGGATGAATAGACAAAGCGGGAGAGTCCCTGGTGGGGAATTATTGATTTTTTGATTTATTACAGCAGGGAGTTATGCAAAGACCAACATTTGCCAGTTTTTAAATGCGTGTGCTTCTTTTAATGGTAAACTCTACAAAATTAAAGGTGTACAGTTGAGTTTATGCATTGATAAGATTAAAACTTACTGTACTTCTGTAACGAAAGGGAAATTAATGTAAAGACAACAAACACAAATGTACTGGAAGACCATCTTATATACATTTACTGGCTGCTTTATTAGGTACACTTTGCTATTACTGCCTCAATTCTTCATGGCATAGTTTCAGCAAGGTGCTGGAAACATTCCTCGGAGATTTTGGCATATTGACATGATCACATCGCGTAGTTGCTGCAGATTTGTCTGCTGCACATACATTGTGCAAATCTCCTGTTCCACCACATCCCAAAGGTCCTCTGCTGGATTGAGATCTGGGGACTGTGGAGGTCATTTGAGTACAGTGAACTCACTGTCATGTTCTCGAAACCAGTTTCAGATTATTTGAGCTTTGTCACTTTGGGCGTTTTCCTGCTGGAAGCAGCAATCAGATGAGTGCACTGTGGTCATATAGAGATGGACATGGTCAGCAACAATACTCAGTTAGGGCGTGGTGTATAAATGATGCTTAATTGGTACTAAGGGGCCCAAAATGTGTCAAGAAAATATCCCCCATACCATTATACCACCACCACCAGCCTGAACTGTTGATACAAGGCAGGGTGGATCCATGCTTTCATGTTGTTAATGCCATATTCTGACCCCACCATCCAAATGCTGCAGCAGAAATTGAGACTTGTCAGACCAGGCAATGTCTTTTTGATCTTCTAATGTCCAATTTTATTGAGCCTGTGCAAATTATAGCTTTAGTTTCCTGTTCTTAGCTGACAGGAGTTACACCTGGTGTGGTCTTCTGCTGCTATAACCCATCTGCTTCAAAATTAAAAATGTTGTGCATTCAGAGATGCTCTTCTTTATAATTATTTAAGTTACCATTGCCTTCCTATCAGCTCAAAACAGTCTGGTCATTCTCCTCTGACATCTGGCATCAATAGAGCATTGTTTTCAGAGAGAACTGCCACTCATTGGATATTTTCTCTTTTTCAGACCATTCTCTGTAAACCCTAAAGATGGTTGTGTGGGAAAATCCCAGTAGATTAGCAGTTTCTGAAATACACAGAACCTCCTGTCTGGACCAATAATCATGCCATGTTCAAAGTCAGCTAAATCTCCTTTCTCCTCCATTCTGATACTCGGTAGTTGGCTGATTAGATATTTACATTAAGAAGCAGTTGAACAGGTATAACTAATGAAGTAATCAGTGCTTGTAGGTAGCTTATAATATACAGTTTTTACCAGAACAGCTTCAGCATCCCTCAGCGTTGGTTCTCTAACTCTGTATTTGTGTAATTCCTTCAAAAGATATTCCCTCATTTGGTGTTTTGATGACAGTGATGTGGAAAGCTTATTTTTTTGGGGTCTTTAAAATAGTTCTGTCACTTCTGTGAGGTGGGTTTTTAACCACGCATCTTTGTAGAACTGTAACCAAAATGAAGGAAATGAGGAATGATGTTGGCTGTGTAGATCAGCCAGTATCATTGTATCCACTTCAGTGTAATTTTTTTTTTTTTCCTGCTAACACCTCCTTCTTGACGATATTATGCATGTCATGAAAAATGGTAAGCATGATTGATCAGGGAGCTAAGTGTTGCCTGTCAAAAAAACATTTTATGACTATAATTGCCTAATCTGCCACAGTGACCGTTCTAACTGTGTAGCTTGAACCTGGAATATTGTGTCTGTTCAGAATCTCCCATTGATGTTCATTTGGGATGGTGGCTGTGAAGGTGTATGATTCACATAATTTTCATACTCTTCAAACCATTCAGTGAGCCCTTATTCAAGAAAGAAACCACTCTTATCAGGATAAAAAAAAGTTTCATCACAGGTGATCACACACAACAATCTTGGATTGATTTACAGTGACTCTTCCATCTCATGCAGTGGTTACTAAAACTTTTTCTGCCCCACCTCAGTTGCCTAAAAGCAGACACACTCACAGTCTGAGAACCGCAGCTTTAAGCACAATCTCTCTTACAGCATAATGGATCCCCGCATATGAAGTATTCAGGTTTTTCCTTTAGTTTGCTGCCTGTCTGTAGAAAGGACATTCCTGCACATTATGCTCTATATATGAGAGATTATGTTTAGACAGCAAGCAGTCTTTGATTTTGTTGCCTAACTTTAAAATAAATTCTTCTTTTAAATAAATTGCCTGTCCTTGTAAATTCCCATTGGCTGAGTCACAATGCCAGCCAGAAAACGTGTTCTTTTATTACATGCTGCCGCTGAAATCCACCTGCTGCAGTATATCCATATCAGACAGGGTTTTTAAGCCAACAGAGAGAGATGTATCAATGCAAAGCCCGTCTGAAAGGTCTCATCTGTTCCTCCAGGTTTAGTTCTAATGTAAAAATACATTCCACACTCTGTTTTATTAATGTATTTTATTTGATGGCACACCCTGAAAGAAGATTAGAGACAATAAATTACATTTAGAAGCTGTCTGAGAACATGCATCACACAGACAGAGGACAGCAAGATTGAAATGTGACTGATTTTAGTGTCTGCAGCAGGCACTGTGTTCTGAGTTCTGATTCAAATACTGGATGTTGTATGGGATCATAAAGCAAAGCGAAATACCAAAACTGTCATTTGGAAAGATATTTACTTAATGCATGATTTTTATAGGGGAGAGAGAGAACAAAAATGGATTTCCAGTGAAGAATGTTTCAAATTAGTTATTATTATATATTATAATATTTAGATGTCTTTAGGATAAAATGTGATGGACCCTTTCCTCTTCCTAGTGGCAGATGATCATTGCAAAGAAAAATTTATAGTGGTCTTTATATTCTAACTAGGAATTTATTCATCATGCTAAGTAGTGTGCTGTGAATTTTTGCAGTTCAAGTGCTAGTTACAAGCGTCATGGCTCCCTTTCTCTCCTTCTCCCCTGCTGCACAAGATGGATCCTTCGCAAAGATGGAAAACACCCCTGTCCTTCTCTCTCTGTCTTTCTCTCTCACACACATGCTCCTCATAAACTGGGTCACCCGCAGCTTTTTTCTTTCTCTATGCATTAGGGTATACCTCCACACATTTCCTCTCTGTCTCTCACATACATGTTCAAAGGGGATTCCCACCCCCTTTATAGCTGCAAAGTCACGATGTGTGTTATGGAGGGAGAATGGGCGTGGTCACACATGTGTATGTGTGTGAGGAGTCATTTTAGATAATCAGCTTCACCAGCCATTGTGTGTGTTTGTGCAAAGGAAGTGACAAGAGTAATGACAGAATGTGAAAATAACTGTTTGTAGCACTACTAACCTCACCTACCTAACTCAGATCCAGTCAGAGTTTTGTCTGATCTCTGTTTCTTTCTGTCCTCCTGTGACTCTCTCAATCTCAGTCTTTGTCGTGTGACTCAGCCTGTCTTTGTCTCTCAGCTACTTTCCATCTCCTTTGTCATTTGTTCTCTTTCTCCCTCGTATTCAGGCCCGCTATTGTGTTTGTCATTTTGTCTTGTTTCAGTCATTTCTTGTTTGATTACAGGATGCAAGAGCCAAACAGTGAGAGGCAAATTCTGCTTAATTGTAGCAACATAAAACAGCCAAGGGCACAGGATTCTGTTTGCTACATTAGGTCTGCATTTTATCTATTGCAGATTTATCAGAATATGTGATTATTATTAAGTCTTTAAGTGCAATGTAGTATAATCTGAGTTTTAAAATATTATGGAAAAGTGTCTAAAATAGAAAGAAATCATTACACTAGACAGAATTGCACCTGTAGACAAATATGTTGGTAAATGCTGAACAGAGCACAGCTGACAAAAAAGCTATTTAAGGCTGCACTTTACCATCAAAGGTTCAGAAATAATTTATCAATGTTATTCAAGTGGAACAATGACCACGAAGGACGGATTAGTCCAAGAATCCTGTAATGGATTGGATGTGCTTGACTAGTCTCTCCACAGGAAATCCCTCAGGATGCAGGAGGTTTCATGTGGTCACATTGTCCTTCTTTAAAACTGTATTGTAGCACAGAGGTGTCTCTAGGATGTGTGCAGGATTTGAGTTCAGAGAAATTTCTATATGAATCAGTTTTGACTCATTTTACTTTGCTTTGCTTAGTGATGTGCAAGGGCTTTACAATGTGCAGCATATCCTGAATTGAAGATCAGATTTTTTTCAACCGTTTCTCTCCCTGTCTTTTGTCTGTGTTTTGTGGCGTGTAGAACCACAGCTGAAGGGCATAGTGACCAGGTTGTTCTGCAGGCAGGGATTCTATCTCCAGATGGGCCAGGATGGAAGTCTGGACGGGACCAAAGATGACAGCACCAACTCCTGTTAGTAAACACACCACACACACAAACACACACACACACACACACACTGTCTGACAAGCATGTGTACAGTATATATACATGTATGCCGTGAAATATCTGGAAATGTATGAATTTGACATGCACTGATAAAATGCATGAATGCACTTTTCTAGCATTTCAAAGACCGTCACAGGAGGATAAGGTTCTTTCACAGTCTGCTATAACTGTCTCCCAAAAATATGGCACAAAGTTCACTATAGTTTGTATTCTACAAATTAGTAGCAACAAGTCTTATGTTTTTTTGTTTTGTGTCGGTTTTTACTTAAGAAACAAACAGGAAGCAACTTTAATTAACATAAAAGCCAATTTGCCAGATCTTCAGTCAATAAAATGTGTTTTCCTGCAGTATCTGCTCAACTGCAACTAAGGCATGGTTGATGTCTTCATGGTGATGTTCACTCACTCCCATCATCAGATCACGTTGTAGAGATGAGTTTTTTTTAGAACTTGCATTACATACAAAAAGAGCTTCCTGTAAACTTCAAGGTATGTGAATTCTTATGAATTCATATATGACTTAATGCATGAGAAAGTGTTAATTAATTCATGTTAAACCTCATTAATTATCAGAAGAACTCATTAATTAGGAGTATCTCATGCATGTGCGCCTGCATAAACAATACAATTAAATTGGGATTCAACCGACTAGACATTCATTGACATTTCCTCTTAGTTTTTCAACCCGTCTCATGAACTGCAGGCATGAATCTGAAGAAGACATGTAGACATGATTAATAATTCATGATGATTGGAATACCTTAGTTATTGCACTAATTTGTGTGTTAGAAAATTAAGATATGTATGAAATACTATGTTCCTGTATCATACTTTGAGTCATGCAGGATGTCATGATAATTTATACATCCTTACTAAATGATACTACTGTATTCTAGATGACCATTATTACAATCCCTATTGTAGAAAATCACCATTTTAATACATAAGCATCATTTTAGGATTAGGTTTTCTTGCTCACTGCATATTGTTTAAGGCTGGCCTGCTATACAGGTTAACTGTAAACTTGTATGTTTAAGGATTTCTTAGCAGAGTTGTGTACTGTTGACAATGTATGAGTATAATGAAAGGCACATCAACAAGTAGCTAAATAAAGCAGAGAAAAAAGAGAGGAGAGTTGCAGCTCAAAGGTAGATATTTGTCATAGCAATGTAAAACCAATGACAGTCTTTCTCAAGGCTGAAGAGTTATTTAGAGAAGATATGTCAATCTCTCTATCCGCATCAGATGCGAAGGTCAAGACACATTTTTTTTCTCACCATAAAAAAGGAGAGACTTGTGGGAAAGAGTGAAAGAAGACAATGAAATGAATCTTAGATATTATAGAACTAATTAAAATGTTACCATGGTTTGAAATAGTTAAAACTAAAATTGCAAGTTTCTTGATTTATAAAGAGATTTGATGCACATTATTTGGGCTATTGTTCAGTCATATTGATCTGAATCACAGTGATCTAATCAGAACAGTTTTTAACTCATGGCATTGAGTGAAAGTACAGTCATAAAACAAGAATTAACAGAGACATTAACAGTGTGTTTATTATGGCTCCATTTGGGACATTTTCTGAGAGCTGACCAAATGTTCAGTGACAAGTGGTTGCTCTGAGAATTTTGTTTTTTTAAAGGCTCAGTTTATTGGGCCTCTGCACCCAACACAGCCCTCAGAGAGGAGCTGCAGATGGACAGCTTATTGATTGATGTAGCTTTGTTGTAATATTCTGATGTACTGGGCTTAGAAAAAAATCAAATGCTAATCAGTAATCACTCATGTAAAGTGTCCTTTTCACATTGGCTGAGCTGTCTGAGCTCTGCTGTCCGCCTGTTGCTGCAATGTTCTACTTGTTTACTATTATTTCTTTATTTATTTTGCCAAATGTCTTCATATCAATTTTTGGCAAGCGCTTCACATTTTTTAAATGTCTGCTACAGCGAGCCTGCAGTAAGTAGATGAAACTGAATTTCCTGCAGTTCACACTTGTTGCCAAGCTTCAGCTTTTTCCATTTGTTTGTCTGGTCGAGGAGACATCGATGACATTTCCTGCAGCATTTAAAGGGACAGCTGTTACCACCTCTAATCAGCTGGTTGCATATCTTTATGTTAATGAAGGCTGTGCAGGAGTGTGATGGTGGTTTAGTAACTGTGATATTTATCAAGTCTGATTGCTCACAGGTGTACTTACGCACATTTGATAAATTTCCACTGCTCAAATCCGAACACTGTAAATGTTGGCTGAGAAATCAACCATTTCTAAGCAACCTTGATTAATGAGGGCTCTGATATCCCAGGTGTAATCAGATTTTGATTACAAAGAAAAGAGCACATCCACTGTTGCAACCTTCATTATGGGTCATCATTGTGTTTATATTTTTTTAAACAATAATGCATATACTTATTTCCTTTTGTGGACAGCTTAAAAGACAAAGATACTCCAAATCAATTCAGCAAGTAAAGTCAATAAAATCTGTTCAAAACATCTGTGTCAAAACATCAACATATCTATGTCTAAGGATAAATACAGTATATGTATTCATCTTGGTTGATCTCTTTCATTGGAAAGGATAAAGATGTTTTAGACAGACACTTCAATACATGTTCATTATTTGACAAATGTATGAAACTTTCATGAGCTGACAGTGAAATCTGTGGATTATCCAAAGTATCTGGGACATTGTTGTAAGAAAGACACACTGCTGTGGAGGCAGAAATCTCAGAGCTTGATGTTTGGAAGCTAGGCCTCAAACTCACAACATGAAACAACATCTTTTAAGCTTGAGCCGTGGGATGCAGCAGCTAATCAAAAAAAGGAATCACAAACGCCTGAGACAATTACACCAGAAATGAAAGAGGAAAACACCCATACAATAAGGCAATAATGTAAATCAGGAGCCACAGAATGTAATGGAGAATGAAAACATAATGAAATGCTCTTTTAATCAATGAGAGAGGTTCATGTATAGGTGAGAGGAGAAGAGGGACTGGACAACCACTTGAAGCATCCTATTGCACAAGAGAAAAATGAATAAAATCATTAGCATAGATAGACATTGCAAGTAAAAAAAATTTACTGTGATTAGTCCAATTCACCATTAATTTACTTGCACCTGAGGAACTGAAACTTTGCGTCTGACTATTCTTAAATATACACATGGAGAAAGGAGGGTTCACCTTGAGTTTTGTTTGACATTGTTTTTCTGTCTGCACTGTCTGTACTGTCAGCGGGCAAATCAACAGCTATTTGATGATTAGAGGCACACAGGTTAAAGTGGTATGATTTCAGTAAGAAACAGGAAAATTTCAACAACCTTGAAAGGTCACTGACAGACATGGTAATTATCAAGTTTTATATCAGAGGCTCTAGATAAACGAATATGTCAGAATGGAAAATATAATAATATTAACAATATTTTAAAAGCTTTGTCATTGTCTTTTTACATTGAAATCAGAATAATCAGAATTAGAATACTTTATTAATGCTGATTCTGATTGTCTTCTTGTAATCAGTTAACTGAAATGACATTCGAAGTCTGACTGGGTTATTTGCCTAGTTTTTACATCAATTTACTGTTAATTCCAACTCTCACACACAGACTATTACTGTGTAACTGATGTTTATAAAGCACTTTTGAAAAACCCAAGTCAATTCACTGAAAAGCTGACAGTAAAGTTTTGCAGTTATGATGCAGATATCAGGCTGTTTTTTATGCTTAATACAGAATGATATTCATAGAGCCAAGAACATAATGACAAAGCACAGTGATAATTAAAACCCACAAAATAGCGTAGCTTATGTTCTGCTTATAAACCACTTAGATTAATTCATTGATTGAGCTCCCAATTAATGATCAACGTTATCTGCGCATATATATATATATATATACATATATATATATATATATATATATATACACACACACAAACCAGCCACAGGGGCCCACAAGCCAGTGTAGTCCTAGTGCCGGTCCCAAGCCCGGGTAAATGGTGAGGGTTGCGTCAGGAAGGGCATCCGGCGTA
>VUQH01031926.1:0-18309 GCA_015106775.1 Etroplus canarensis
TGTGTGCAGCTGCAGGGTACTATGTGTGTGATGGGGAGTGAAAGAGAGCACAAAATGATGAGGTCAGAACAAAGAGTTTGTTTTATGTGTGCATGTTCGCATGCAGTGGTGTTTCTAGAGTTTGTTGGGGTCCTAAGCAAAAATTCACAGGGCCCCTCCAGCCAGTGTTCATCACCCCTATGTTATAAATAATCTGACAGTATAGCAGTTGCATGTTAATAACATCTATTTTGAAAGCTTTCACTTTACAGAATTCCTCAAATTCAACTTTTGATTGTACCTACTGGAAATTGATTTGACTGTTCATTGTTTACTATTTGCATTTCATTTGATAGGGACAATATAAGTAGTTCTAATACAGAGGATTAAAATTACATTTATATATAGTTTTCACTGTCATAAAAACTAGGCCTAAAATACAAATATGGAAAATACAATTAAATACACATATCACACTGCATAAACAGTACAGCAATTCTCCACCAATACACCGCAGTAATTTAGAGTGCAATTATCCATGTTTCTTTGCATCTAAATTTTATAATTTAACATTCATAGCCTGACAGTTAGCTTGCTTGGACAATCCTTTTATCATTTAATTTAAAAAAGTATTGTCCTAATCAGCTCAGTTCCCCTTTCATATCACTCCATTACTGGTGTCCCATTAAACAACAGGTAAAACATTACTCTAGAAATGGCAGAGACCATGTTTATTTCTGTAACAATGTCCTAGGCCAAGTTGACTGATTATGAAGTGTTTATACTGTAACTGCTGGCTTCTCGATTCTGACACCCAGCCGTTGCACTCGACTGAGTCACATCACAGCCAACAGAGCTGGACATACTAGGCTGCTCTGTTAGCTATGTTAACTATTGTAAAACATGACAGAATAAAAAGAAAAATATGTTATGCTAGTGGAAGTTATGTGGGTGGCTGTAGCCCAGGATATAGAACAGGTTGCCTTCCAATTGGAAGGCTGGTGTTTTGATCCCCAGTCTATGTTCCAAAGTGTTCTATAGGTCAAGACACCGACCCCCCCATTGGAGTGTGAATGCATGTTTAATAGGTGAAAACTACTTGAAGGCACAGAATAAAGTGCTGTGTGAAGGGTGAATGAGGCTTGTAGTATAAAGTGCTATGAGTGCACAGTTAGAGTAGAAAAACATCAGATAAATACTAGCCCATTTGCATTATTCAAGTGTATCTCTCTCCACAATTAAGGCTAGACCCGCAGCATTTAGTTATTTAGCATTATAATTAATCATTAATACCTGCTCCTCTGAACTCTGTCTTGCTTATTTTTTTCTTTATCAGTCTGAGCAGGGCAACTCTTCATTTTTGTTGAGTAGCTTTCATTGTTTGTTTAAACAGAATCATGCATGCCTAAGGTGACCAGACTCTTTGTGTTGGACTGCACAGCAGTTTTATCCCTCGTCCCCCTCTCACACATCTTGAGACAATGTCCCACATTTTGACTGGCTTTGCAGGGCATGCACTTTTATAAAAAGCCTATCAAATCAAGGAAAGTTTCCAAAAAGCCAAAAGTGTTGCGGATTTTGGTGAATATGATGGAAACTACCATATTGAAAATTAAGCCACAGTATACACTAAGAAATGAAGTTTGTGTCTCTTTTGCTATATTTAGCAATTTCAGACAAGGGAAAATATGGCATGAATTGACACAGTATATGTTCCCCATAATTGGATAAAAATGACTAAGAGTGTTAGATATAGCTCATAAAAGTGTGCCAAGTCCTACTGAAACTCAGAAGTGGTTACTACACTGAATGGCAGCTGAATAACAGGGAAATGAAAGAGAATACAGGGGTATATAAAGACTGATACATCCTTATTGTATTTACTTAGCAACAGATTTGGAAGAGTTGTGTTCAAATTAAATATATTTAACCTTCAAATACTAAATGTCAGTGTCCTAACCTGCACAGTTTTTTATTGTATTTTTATTTTTAAGTGAGATATAAAAATGTCAGGCTACCTCTCAGTATAGCTAACGTGCCCCACATTGTCCCACACAAACACAACGTTTGCCCCACATTGAGCTTGTAGGGACCTGGTCACCTTATGCAAGCCACTTACAATGGGAGTGAGTGGAGTCAGGTAGAACCCCCTTAGGGGGACCAGGTCTCTCCTACTGTCATTTCAAACTGCCCCCCAATCAATGGCCTGGGGCCCCAAGCAGTTGCCTGCCTTGCCTGATGGCAAGCAGCACCTCTGTTCACATGTGAGACGTCTCAAAGGTCTCCATGCTAATGGTGATAAGTTTGTGTGTGAAATACACCCACTTTAGGGACGCATGGCAGAGTACGTAGTGCTCTGGACTTCTGCTGCATTTACATGATCGATGCTTATCACAAAATGTGTGTGTATGTGTATATATCTCTGTGTCCATCAACTGTATGTGTGCGCATGTAGGCTTATTTTAATTGTTGCCATGGAAACAGAGTGCTGCCAGAGAAGTCCAGATTCAAAGAGGGCATCTTTCTCTTTTTCTCTCTTTTTGCTCTTGTTCCTGTCCTTCTCTTCCATCCAGCTCTCTAATCTTTTTCTCTCTCTTGCTCCTTTCTTCTCCCGCCACTTTCTTTCATCTTTTTTTTTTTTTTGCTTCTTACCAAGGTCCTCCTTGGTTTACACTCTGCCTCTCTTTCGTTTCCTTCTCCCTCCTTCCTCTTTTTCTTTCCTTGTGCCTCTTATCAGCCCTTCCTCGTTCCTTCCCTCCCACTTCTCAGTCCTTCCTGTAGAGTGGTGTGCAGTTGACTATTAACACAGGGACCTGTAATTAGAGCTGACGAACCTCCAGCAATTAGTTTCAACTAAAGAAGTTGTTCTGTCATCTCTGCATATGTCCCTTTATCCCTCCTTCAATCTCCTCCTTCCTCTCTGTCATTTCCTGTCTTATTGGCTGTCAGCTTCCTATTGTTTTAGTGTTTTTGTTCTTCTTTGTACCTTCCATCTGCCTTGTTAATGGTAGTCATGTATGAGAGATGCACACAATACACCACTCAGAAACAAGTTTATGAGAAACTACACCCCCATCGCCTTGGGTATCTCTGCCTACGAAACCAAAGTGAACATCTATTCCCTCCGACTGTTACACCTACACCAGCTATATGCTGATGAACTCCAGAGGACACATGCCCTCCCACTCACTCAGATGTAAACATGCAGAGAACACAGACATCTTTCTGAGAGAGCTTCTTTTTCATGTCTGGTTTTATCGCCAGCTGTGTTGCTGCTGCTTTCCTCTCTTTTCACCTCTACTCTTGTCATTTCTGGATCTTGATAATTTCTGTATTTTCCTTTTCTTCACATGCTCACCTGGCCCTCTGCATCTTCATTAATGAAAAGCTCTATAAATAATGTGCAGAGGAGAGGGAGTCAGACAGCAGGAGAGAGATGCGGTCAAGTAGAACGTGGGAGGGAGGTGAAAGGATGGAGGGATGGACAGCAAACAACTGAGAGTGTTAAACTAGGCCGATGGGGGTTGTGCGAGGAGGGCAGGTATCATATCAATGGCTCAGAAGTTGCTCTGAGCACTTTCGCTGTCAATCACTTAATCAATTTCGGAGTCCGTCAGTTTGTCCTCGTCTCGGGTTGATGTGTCAGTCATCTTGCTCCAGACAGTTAGTCAGTCAGCTGAAATTGTCGAGAAGCCGTCTTTCCCTCTGTCTGACCTTTATATCTTTTGAGTTTGCTTGCTTTGTTCTTCCTTCATTCCTCCCCTCCGCTGGTCTCTCCCTCACTGCCATCCAGTCAAGGAACAGGCATCTCATCTGAAGGGAGAGTTTATATCATCCATATACTATAGTGCTGCTTCAGGAGTCCACATGAATAATTGATGCATGTGGGATTATACCTAAAAACTCTAAACTATACTCCATTATGTCATGTGCTCTGTTAGTGCTCATACCTGAATTTTGATGCAGTATCCTGAAAAATGTTATATTTCAATCCATTTTCAGTACAATAGGAAAAACTGCTGCAACACTGAGTGGTTCAGAAGGGAAGAGAAAGGAAGAAAATCTAAATATTGATTTGGCAAAATCTTTATTTTTGACAACCACAATCTTTGTATGTGTGTTTATATACAATTAGTGTGCCAAGAATTTGTGATGCACTGACATAACTTCAGTTTCACTACTCATACAGATACTGATGCAAATAGCTTAGCGTTGGGTCTCTGCTGGTAGCGAACATTGAGAAGAAGAGACTGGGAGTCATTTGTTTATGTTGTTGTTGTAAGGTAACATGAGGCTTGATGTAGATGCTATTTTCTTTTGTAAAGAAAATTAATATATCCTATATTATATTTACTGTATTTATTCATAAAATAATACATAAAAACACCAAAAATCTAAAGCTTTATTTATATTATTCGCGTAATATATTTGCACTCATTTGATTTCAGCTTAGTGGAAGAGTCATTTCTTTGCTGTCATTTTTTAATGTTTCTTTACCTCCTTATACACTGGTAGTATAGCAAGTGACACACAGGTAAATAAAAAAACAACATTAATTGACTTTAAAAAACTCGTTATGCTAGTAAAGGTATAATCGAAGCTTCCTAACAAGTGATAAATCAAACATAACATAACAAGACACTTTAATTTGTGTAAGTTCACTGGGGTCCAATTTGCAGTTAAGCCACAGACTACTCCAAACAAACAGAATTTCTTAGTATAGCATTTATGAAATACACACAAATAGAAATTACACCTATAAGAGCTTTTATGATATCCCATTCTAAATCCATAGGCTTTATTATGGAGTTGGTCTCCTCTTTGCAGCTAACACAGTTTCCACTCCTCTGGGAGGCTTTCTACTAGATTTTGGAATTTATGTGACAGAATTTGTAATGTCACACACTTATGTTGGATGAGAGGGTTTTAATCTCTGCTTTAGTTCATGCCAAAGGTGTATTTTGGGGTTGAGATCAGGGATCTGTGTGGGCCAATCAACTTCTTCCACAAGAGAATCCGCAAGATTCATCCAACTATGCCTTTATGGACCTTGCATTGTACTCAAGGGCAGATTCATTCATGCTGGAATAGAAAAGGCCCTTCCCCAAAAGCTTCCTATAAAGTTGGAAGCATAGAATTGTTCAAAATGTCTTGGTAAGCTGAAACATTAAGATTTCCCTTCACTGAAACTAAGGGATACAGGCCAACCTAAGAAAAAACAGTGGCATTATCCCTCCTTCACCAAACTTTACAGCTGGATCAGTGCAGTCAGGCGGGTATCATCCTCGTGACATTTGCCAAAACCAGACTCTTTTTCCACATTATGTTACTATGGTGCATCCATACCAAAAATATGACCTCATGAAAAGATGACAAAGTTTCCCTTGTTTTAGTCTTTCTCTTCCTTCTGTGCCACATTTCTTTCAACTGACATTAATATACACTCATTCATAAAATGCATTTAGCCTTTGATTATATGTGAGATTGGCTTTTTACTTGCTAACATTGGTTTGCCTCTCTCCATCCTCCTTTTCTTGCCTTCCCCTTTTTCTTTTTCCCTCTTATCTTGCTTTATCAAATCTTTGTCTATCTCCTCTTTTTTCTCTTCCATCTCCATCTCTTTCTCTTCTCCCTGTCTCCCCAGGTATTTCTCTCCCACTCCTACATCATGCCTGTCTGCGGATGCCGCAGCCCCTCCCCACCTTATGGCTGCGCTGGGGCCTGCTCCCACGCCCCTTCGGTTGCTCAGGAGCAAGAGCGAGTCCGAATCCTACAGCTACCCCTGCGACCATGGCTCCGCTGCCACACCGGTTCCTCTCTCTGCCTGTCCCTTCTTCTCCTGCTGTTCTGCCTTCTCCACCTGCCCCCAGCCTGCCACTCACGGAGAGAAAAGGGCGGTGGAGGAGGTGGTGGCGGCCATTACATTCCCATCCCTCAGCCTCCTCCCCACCACATGGCCCTTCCCAACATCTTGCGTGGCCTCAGCATCGCTGTCGTTCTGGTGGGCAACTCCAGTGAAGTGGCAC
The DNA here is from genome assembly GCA_015106775.1 of Etroplus canarensis. Taxonomy (NCBI): domain Eukaryota; kingdom Metazoa; phylum Chordata; class Actinopteri; order Cichliformes; family Cichlidae; genus Etroplus; species Etroplus canarensis. The sequence goes on from VUQH01031926.1 coordinate 6,006, forward strand.
TGGCTGGGGCCCGGGAGAAGGAGGACTTCCTTCACATGGCGCCCAATGTTGAAGTGCTGACCATGAATGAGACGGACCCTAAAAGCATTATCAAGAGCATCTGTGACCTAATGACGGAGCACTGGCTGCAGGGTGTGGTGTTTGGGGATGACACTGACCAGGAGGCCATTGCCCAGATCCTGGACTTCATCTCAGCCCAGACCCACATCCCCATTCTCGGAGTACGCGGGGGCTCCTCCATGATCATGGCTGCCAAGGTAGGACAACACAAAAGTACAGGTTATGTAAAAAAACAAAAAACAAAAAAGTTAGCACCTGTGTGAGAAATTATGTGTAGGTGGTTTGTGTGTCTTAATATTAAGAAGGGTTCACCTTGGAAACAGTAAATGGAAAGTGCTGGTTTGCCATGATGAATGTAGAGTCTTGCACTCAGCTGTGATAGCTGCTTAAAACATTTTGATTTAATGAATGTCAGGGAAAAAAGTACAAAATAGCAAATTATGCCAAACCACACTTACACCTCCATTTTAATTCTTGTCTTGTTATTGGGTGACCAGCATGGACAACTTATCAAACTGCCACTCTAGTGAAGCATGTAATGCTGTTTGCTTCTCGCAAGGCCAGTCCTCACTCTAACCTTAAATCTCAGCTGAATTTCATTTCGATTGGCTGCTGTCAATCATGCTCTTCCTGCTGCTTCCTGTGTGCAAGCTTGTCATGGACTGATTAAGTTTTTCAATCGACCAAAGATGGATTTAAATCTCTAGACTTAGCTGCACACATTACTTACATTGGTGATGAGTCATAAGCCTAAACTTATGCTAGCAAAATAATGTTATGATATAAAAATATCTCTCCTGAGCAGGAGTAGGTTTAACCTCAGGGTTACCTCTCATTGTCGACTGGCATGGATCTCATAGGATTACCAGGGTCCATTGACAAGTTGAGACTGCTTTTAGGGGTGCTCAGGTACCCCAAAATTTCATCTTAGCACCCATATTATTAATGTACCTTCAGCTGCTCCCTTGTGTTTTCCCCAAGGTGGTCACCAAAGCGGATAATCCGCATCGATTTTTTGGCAGAGGTTTTATGCTGGATGCCCTTCCTGACGCAACCCTCCATGGTGAAAGGGGCTTGTGTTCTCACCTGGAAACGAACCAGGGACCTTTTGCTTGAAAGGCGAATGTGTAAACCACTATACTAATGCATACTATTATTATTTTTCTGACATTGTTACACAATATAGTGTACATTGGCAAATCAGTTCTGAGCGCTATCCATTTGCATGGACTTCACAACAGGACTCGTATCATTCTAAACATGTCTTGAACAGGATGGGTGCCTCCAGTGTTGGCAAAAGTACACTTATTTTTTACTCAAGTAAAAGTGCTGGTACTTATGTTTAAAAAAACACTCTGGTGGAACCTGAAGTACTGATTCTCCTTCTTTACTCAAGTAACAGTAAAAAGAAAAAGTGAAATGTACTCAAAGTGTAAAAGTAAAAAGTAGTTCTTTGAAGGACATTTCTACTAGCTGCTTTTGCGCAAAGCTAACTGAACCTCATGCCATTAATATAATATTAAAATATTAATACAAGGAAATAGAAACTTTATTTCAACTTTTATCAGCCAAGTTATTGTAATAAATGTATTCAGTTTGAACAATGTATGTAGAACACAATCAGAACAAAACAAAGCAGAGGAAAAAATAGCTTTATTTGCTGTCACCTACATTGTAGATGAGTGACTTTGCCGCCACACCTAAACAGAAAAATGACTATAGTGCCATAAATGATATATATAAATTACACGTTTTTGCCTCTTTCATCTCTGCTTCTTTTACATCAGTCATTCACTATAAGTACCGATGATTGATAAACCGGTATTATTGTCTATTATGTGTCATTGTTCCATCCATTTAGATTCAGATTGGTTTGATGTCAGGTAGGTACACAGCGATGTGAAATAATCATACTCTCCTGAAATGCATTAAGTCTAAAGTAATGAGCCTGTTTTGAAAATGTAAAGAGTCAAAAGTAGAGATATTTGTGTTAAAATGAAGGGAGTAAAAGTAAAAAGTTGTTAGAAAAATAAATACACAAGTGAAATGCAGATACCTGAAAACTTTACTAAGTGCAGTACAGTAATGGAATATTTGTACTTTGTTACTTCTCTCTTGCAACAAACTGCGTATCTTTTCTTCACTCAGGGGTAGCCCACCTGATGGCCGTGCTGAATCTGCAAATGAAGGGAGGGTTTACATGAAGTTGAAAACTTAAATGTAAAAGTAAATTTCTTACCAGTTTGCTTATTGCGTGGTGCATGGAAAAGCAACATGATTTGCCAGTGTCTGTCCTGAATGATCCTACTTTAATTGTTTGATGATTTTGTGGACTGCTCCTGTGTGGTTAAACGACTGAAACAATGTCGTGCACATTTCTCCTTGTGTCTGCTTTGCTACAAATTGATCTTTAACTTAACGTTGGAAAATTTGGATCATAGTAATTGAGTCTTTGCCTCAGGTTTCATAAACTAAAGAGTCCACCCTAAAACAGTGGTATTATATTGAAATCTGTGATTATTCATTCTGAATTTATATTAATTTAGACACTGCAATAGACTATCCAACTAATTAACTTGCTTCTGAAAGTCAGTTGTACCTAGCATACCTCAGTGAAAGGGTAAACAGTAATGAATAGGTTTGCAAACAAAATATTTAATATTATTAATATATTTTTAAATTATTTTATTACAAGTAATTTATTAAGCATTATTCTTTTATTTATGGACTAATCACAAGTCTTATTGGGGGCTGAACACCCCTAAAAGTCTGATCCTTTAATCGCCTCTGACAGGGTGTACTTGTGTTACAAACCTTTGTTAGATTCAGAATCACTTCCCTTCGCAGTGATGCACTTAAAACTCAGTATTGCAAGCTGAGATACACTTGTGGTTTTGCACTATTTATGTATGCAAGTGTGACTCTTAAAAATTAAATAATGCACTTTAGAAATGGCTTTCACTGCAGTGTCTTCTTATTATTACGCCTAGAAAACAGAGAAAGAAACAGGGAAGATATGGCTTGACTGTAATAGGGCGTTTCTTAACTCTTCCACCACTGCCTTTCTGTTTCAGTGCTGATTCTGTTTGCCGACAGACAGACAGTCAGACAGACAGACGGGCTAAGCTGGGGTCTTTCACTTAAAAGACAAACTGCCAACAGAGCTGATGCCAGTGACAGGATCAGCTGGAGATTGCACCAGAACAGAGAGCTAGATCTCTGCCTATTTACTAGGCCCTGCCTAATGGGATAAAGCAATCTGCTGCTGCTTTATCTGTGTCCGCCTGGGATCTGGATTTGGACTCCACTTCACAAAATCAGCTCATTCATTTGGTACTTGGTGCATAAATCTAGCTGCAGAATAACCAGTTAAGGAAAAAATATAGGTCCATGCACGGAAAGTGAAACATTGCCTCTCGGTCTAATCTCTGCCAACCTCATCTTCTTGCACTCATCCTCTAGTTTGTCTGGGCAACCTCTGATGGCAACAGGTCGTTGCACCAGCAGAGACTTGAGCTGCAGTGACACGCCGAGGCCAGCGGCCACCACTGAAGCTCTTCTCTCTGTTCCTTCTCATTAGAGCTCTAAGGAGAGAAGTGGCAGAGAACCATCCACCCCCATTTAAAACTGCTCCATTCCAAGCAAAGACTGCTGTACAGCGCACACTTCAGTCCTCATACATAGACATACTTCTTACACTTTTAGTTGTCTCATCTCTCTTCTGCTCTTTTAGCCCCAGATCTTGCTAACTATATGTCCTGAAAACATATACATCTTTTTAAGGACTCCAACTGTATGGATAGTGTCATTACATGATAAAATTTATGTTTGGGTTTTATTGAATAGAAAGGTGCAGGCAGCTAGGAGGAGGAAGGAAGTGGTGCTGGTGGTGGGGGTGGGGGGGTGGGGAGGAATACATGGCCCTGTGTGTGTCTGTGTGTGTGCACAGGGACAGTATCATTCATTAAGCACGCGTGCCCTAAGTGGAAAAGAGCAGCGTTTTGTGGCAAAGGATTAAATAGATTTCCCCAACCGTACGCTGGAGTCTGCCTCTCCTGAGAGCTTCCTCCTGGCTGCACCAGGGTCCAGGAGAGTGAGGAGGGACGAGGTTGTGCTAAGGCTCAGTCTCCTAACGGATTTGTGTCTGCCTAATGGGCTGAGACAACAGAGTGGTGAAAATACGGCAGAGACAGCTCAGAAGGAGGGAGAGAATGAGAGAGCAAAATACATGGGTGAAAATAGAGAAATCGAGATAGTGAGGGGGAGAATGAAACCGAGCGGAGTAAATTCTACTCTTATGTGAAAGTGGGTAGGAAAGGAGAGGTGGGAAGTGTATCAGGTGGGGTTCAGATGGGGTTGCACGTAGATGTGATGGACAGATAAGGCCAGAGGGCAAGGGCAGAAAAGCAGGCAGAGTTTGACACCATTCAGACTGGGAGGAGGGGTTGGGGGGTGTGTTTGTCTCAGAAGTGAGTGGAAGGTGCTGAGAAAGATAAAGAGACAGGACGAGGCAGAGAGAACTTTTCTTCCTCATGGACAGCCGAGATGGAGAGAAAGCGATAAAGAGTAAGTGTGGAAGATAAAATGAAAGGCAGAGTTATAGAGCTTAAGAAAAATTGGGTTGTGGTATATGTGTGTTCTTTTTTCTGAGAAAGCATCTCAAGGAAATGGACTGACAAAGATTGGGAAATAGGGATTGGAGTATGAGGTGGTTATCTTACGGCCTCTCATCATCACACTCGCACACATGCACACACACACACACACACACACACACACACACACTCAAATGAGTGCATCCGCCAAGACTGAAGGCCAAATACTGCTATTACAGTTGACAAGACAACCCCTCCTTTTTCATTACGCGTCCAAGGAAAGATGATAACAGGAAATGACACAGAAGGTGGGAATGCAGCGTTTTGGGTTTTAATGCAGGCTAAAGAGAGGAGTTTTTAGGACTGGTACAAGATAATTCCATAAAATGTACCTGCTGCGGTGGACTACTGTAGTGCTGTGTGAGGAGTCAAGTTGAATCCTTGTCAGAAAAATATGTCTTTTCACATATGCATGAGTGTTACTTGGTGTTCGTAGTAACAAAACACAAAGTAGTATCGTTATCAAGGAGTGACCCCCGGGGCTGAAAAATGACACGAAGAATCTGGCAAGTAGAGTTCCTCAAATGGTCAGTCCCCACGGTCTCACATGTTAAAATGCCCACCTTTAGAGCCAAATGTTTACAGCTGGGTACACGTAAAAACTGTTTTAATCTCTAGAGCTAATTTCCCACCTTCATAACAATATGATGGGGGGATTTTTAATGCAATTTTTTGATAAATGTAACTTGTGTCCCTGGTAGTGTAGTGGTTTGCGCATTCGCCTTACAAGCAAAAGGTCCCTGGTTTGATCCCAGGTGGGGACACAAGCTCCTCTCACCATGGAGGGTTGCATCTGGTGTAAAACCTCTGCCGAATTACCAATGTGTCCAAGAAGTCTGTGCTCCAGTTTTGATGAGTTAAAGGATGTGAAGTTGGGGACAATGGCAGATATATATAATCTATTTTGTCTTTGTAATTTAGTCTCTGTAAACCACCACAGTGGATTGTAAATCCCTTCAGTTGCTCACTTGTAGTCCTCCCACAGTAGATTAATCCACATTGGTAATTTGACAGAGGTCTTACACCAGATGAGCTTCCTGACGCAGCCCTCCATGGTGGAATCGAATCGGGGACCTTTCGCTTTTAAGGCGAATGCGCAAACCACTATGCTATGGGGACACACAGTGAATTTTAAATTGAACAGTCAAAATGTGATCAAAGTGCAGATTTTCAGCTTTAATTCAACAGTTTTGGACATGATTCAAAGTGTTAAACTTGCTTTTGTTAGCTGGTCACTCTCAATGCAAGGTCCAAAGAGACATTGATGCAAGGGAAGAAGGCCATCATTGGGCTAAAACACCAAAATAAAGAGATAGTAAAATCTTTAGGAGTGGCCAAAACGACAATCTGGTACATTCTTCAAAGGAAGAAATGTACTGGCAAGCTTAGCAACTCCAAAAGGCCTGGAAGATCACAGAAGACAAAGGAAGAGGGTGATCGCAATATTCTTTACTTGTTTAAGAAAAACCCTTTTCAACATCTAGCCAAGTCAAAGTCAACAATCAAGAGACACTTTCATGAATATAAATACTGAGAGTTTACAACAAGGTGCAAACTACTGGTTACACTCAAGAACAGGAAGGCCAGATTCGATTTTGCCAGAAAACATTTAAAAGAATCTGAACTTGTATCAGAATGATGGGAAGAGAAAAGTATGGAAGAGGAAAGGAACAGCTCATTAGCCGAAGAATACCATATCATCTATCAAACACGGTAGAGCAGTGTTATGTCATGGTACGACTGCCAGTGGAATAAGGTTACTAGTGTTTATTGATGATATGACTGCTGACAGAAGTAGCAGGATGAATTCTGAAGTGTAGAGGGCTATACTCTCTGCTCTGACTGAGCCAAATGTTGAAGAACTGATTGGGCAGTGCAAATGGATAATGACCTAAAGCATACTGCAAAAGTAGCCAAAGAGTTTCTTAAGGCCAAAAATGGGATATTCTTCGATGGCCAAGCCTGCCACCTGATCTCACCACTCCTGAGCAGCTTTTCAGTTATAGATAAAACTGAAGGCAGAGAGATTCACAGACAAGGAACAACTGAAGGCAGCTGCAGTTGAAGGCCTGGCAGAATGAGGGATTATGTATAAAATGGCTGTAATTCCTATCCAGTTAATGCAACTCTTTTTTCAATCCCCTTGAATTAAAGATGGAATTCTGCATTTCAGTCACATTTTGGCTGTTTGATTTAAAATCAGACGTAGTTGCATACAGAAGCAACATTACCAAAGAAGTTATTGATCAAAAAAATTATAGACATAACTCTCGCTCTCCTTGCTCTGCTCCAAATACAGTCACATCTGGCTCCAACAACAAAGATGGTGACTACCTTAGAGCTGAAGTCAAACAAAACAGGTCACGTTACAGTGGCTAAGCCCATCTTTATTATGGGCTGCAGTCTATGATCATTACACAAAACTTAAAACATTAAAGTGTACAACACATCTGTCTCTCATCATTGTTAAAATGTGAATCTTATGAGTTCTGGAACAAGCACAAAACTTGTCTCTCCTCTTGGGAATGGAGAAGAAGTGAAGGAGTAGCCCAGCAACAAGAGAAAGCTACCACAGTCATTGCATGCCTGCGCACAGCTTTTAGTGGCAAGTGGCTGTACACTGTAGTTACTTTTACAAGAGTGAACTTGCATGAGTGTGAAAGTAGAAGAGTTAAATTAACAGAAGAGACGGAAGAAGGAAGCAAGGCTATTCTATATTATCAAGAAATGAAGAAGAAAGTGGAAGAAGAGGGGAAATGCGAGAGATGGATGAAGGCAGAGGCCACTCACATCTATATCAATGAATCAGATCAGGGAGGGAGGGTTTGGCGGTAAGTAAGAGGATGAGTGCTCTGAGTGCATGGCCCCATGACTGAGAAGAGAGAGCGAGATGAGGGGAAGGGGGAGTGACGCAGACCTGTTTGCAGCAGTGGTGTTGCCATCTATCCAACAGAGCCAATGGTACATAAAAAAGACAAGCTGCCTCTGCCTGGATGGAGGAGGATGGAAGGAGGAGATGGATAGAGCACAGCTGTCCCCACATCTGTGAAAGACAGGATAAGATGAAGAAGAAAAGCAAGAAAACAGAGGAATTCACCCAACTGTGTGTGTGTGTGTGTTTGCATATATATCCATGTGTGTGTGTTTATGTAGCTAGCCAACATGGCTGTAGCTGCCAGTCCTTTGTCAGTAGTGATTTCCAGCACCACCCTGCTCGTTGTAACACTACAGTGTCTATTGGACTGCAGTAATCAGCATGATCTAAAGCTTTGGCTAATGCTCATATTATCAAGACATGGGGAGCTATTTTCCTCAGCTTGTCTAGAAGGTATAGCTTTGTAGTGGTACAAATAGCTGTAGTTGTCGCCGATCACCCCAGGGCCGCTACACAACACGAACAGTAAGCTAATCCAAGAAAGGAGGCTGTTGCTGTAGATTAGGAGAGAGATAGCACCCGCTTGTACATCGGATTTAACTATAAGATCGTCAGCAATTAATGGAAAAAAAGGAAAGCAGCCAACCCTGATTACTGGAGGGAAACTATAATGTAATATGGGTAACATTTACTTGCATGCAGACCTATGCAGGATGACAAAAAACAACTACATGAGCAGGCACATGCCCTCACACACGTTTTTTTTTTCACAAATGTACTGTAAAAATGTGTTACATGGCCAATTAATGTGTGAATATTAAACAGCTATTGTAAGAAACTTTAAACTAGCTCCACAACAAATTGTCACCATCCCCTACACACGAGGCATCAACAGGGCGCTCACACGCAAGCAAATCTGTTCTTGACAACTTTTGTGTAAGTGGCAGCTTTCTTCAGGAACAAAACAGCAGGATGCGATCAATTAACTTTTGCCCAAATAATTCAGGCTTTTCATCGTTTCAAATGTGGTCGTTTGCCTGTGGGTGTCCAAGCCTTTTGTTAGAAGAGAAAAAGCAATTTTGTGTGTTGTTTGTGTGTGTACATGTGTGCTAAGTCTTCAGAGGAACCAGGCTGGTGTTGAACTGTGTCCAGGCATAATTGTTGTGGAGTGTGCAAGTAAGCCAGTTGAACCATTTAATCACAGTGGGCAAATTCAGTGGAGCAATTAATGTCCATACCTCATTTTCCAAAGAAACATGTTCCCTTCATTCTCTGTATTTATGTTTACCCTATAGTTAGGAGGAGCTGTTCCTTTTCATTTTTGGTCACAAAGAACTGGACGTGTCCTCTTGAGGTTTTCATCCACTGGGTTGAACATAAATGTTTCTGCATTTATATTCCCAATTAATGTCCTACAATAGCACCTATTGTTGTAGCAATCACTGAGGTCCTGTACTCTATTAATGTAATGTGCTGTTCGGCTTGGCAGCACCGCGTCCTTGCTAAAACATAGACGCAATTAGGAGCAATTTGTAAACGGTAAGAGAATTAAAAAGCGAGTGTTCCTCTGCCTGATGTCTCTCTCTGTGTTTCCTTTTGTCTGTTTTTATTTCTCTTCCCTTTTTCCCATCTGCCTCTCTCTGTTCCAGTCTCTCATTCTTGTCTCTCACCTCTAATTGTTTAGTTCATTCATGGATTTTGTCTTGTCCAGTAAAGCACAGAAAGCCTCTTGTAACAGCTTTCTGATCTATCCTTTCATCCCAGATATGTTCTCTTTACTTTTTTTTTGTTTCATCCCCAGGTGCATCTCTGTTACCTGATTTACTGCCTCTGTGCCTCTAGCAGTCTCCCACATGGCTATTTTCAATTGCAGAAGGATGACTGGGAAATGCTTTCTTCTGGAACTTTAAGATTTTTGTTATTTTTTAAAAGTTTTGGGACAGGGACTTTTTTTTTGTAATTTTGCCTCTGTACACCACCACAGTGAATATAAATTAAAAAGTCAAAATGTGATAAATTGCAGACTTTCAGCTTTAATTCAAGGAGGTTGACAAAAAACTGTATTAATTGTTTCTAGCCATCTTGATACGTTGTCTCCTATTTATTAACTAACATAATTTAAAATATAAGAATTGTTGTTAATTCTTGAGTAAAAATCCTTTCTAGTCAATGCCTGCCTGAAGTCTAGAACCCATAAACATCACCAAATGCTGTGTTTCCTCCCTTGAGATGCCTGACCTTAACTGCAGCCACCTTGAGTTGTTGTTTGTTTGTGGGTCTCTCTGCCTTCAGTTTTGCCTTCAGTGACTGAAAAGCATACTTTATTAGGTTGAAATCAGGTGACTGACTTGGTGGTTGAAGAATATGCCATTTCTTTGTCTTGAAAAACTCTTGAGTTGCTTTTGCAGAATGTTTTGGGTCATTATCCATTTGCGCTGATCAGTTTTGCAACATTGGCAACATTTGCAACAGTCATACCCACCCATGCCATAACATTGCTCCATCATGTTTGACAGATATGCTTTGGCTCATGAGCTGAGTTATTGTAAACCTGCTGTATTTACATTCATAAAGGTGTCTTTTGATTGTAGCCTCATATTAATACGCCTACCTCCTTGAGACTGTTTTTGACTTGGCTAGATATTGTAAAGTAGTTTTCCTGGGCTTTTGATGTTGCTTGGCTGGCCAGTGCGCTTGTTATTTTTCAGAATTTTCCAGGTTGTTGTTTTGGCTACTAAAATTTAAGTTGGCCTGAAATTTTCACTGTCTCTGGTAGTAATAATGACCACTTATTGAGAGTTTCAGTGAACAGCTACCAAATGCAAACTCAACACTTGGAATCAAATGATGAGGGAACAGACCTCACCTGGCCATGAAACTTTGTCAGATGATTGTCCAATTAATTTTGAGCCTCTGAAAATGGGGGACTAAATAATATAAAAATGACTATAATTTCTAAAAAGTTAATGCAGTGCTTTTGTTAAACCCCTTAAATGTGGCTTGTAGTCTAACATGATCAAAAAGACTAGAAAAGTGTAATATAAGTGCAAGTACATGACATGATTCCCTTGTTTACTCACAAAGTTTGGGGAATAGCGTTACCTAAAAACCAGGCTTCAGGCTGAGGGAAATGGATCCAAAACTATAGAAAGTTTTTCAGAAACTGGTAACATGTCTTAATTTCTGTATGTAAATGACCCCCTGGTAGTCTGTTCTTACCTTCTCATTGTCCTGGTTTCGAAAATGTGACAGCCCACTGTGTGTGTTCCCCTTTCCTCCAGCGAGAGAGAGAGATGGGAAGAGGTAGTGAAAAATATGTAGAGTCCTAAATTTATGTGTCCTATTTTCTAACCCTGTTGGTCTCAATTTACTCCGACCATTTAGAATGTGGCCATTTTTAAACTCGCTCCATAACTTTCCATTCTACACCTCACCCTTTCTGAGTGGCCACTCTTTCACTCTTTCCATCTAACAATCTTTTCTGCAATTTGTAATGTTATTCACTGGATAGTGGGTGATGAAGTCTAATTTGTCATATCTTTTTGCCATTCATTCCCAGCTTGTTAATGTTCTCTCATTTTACTTGTTCCTCTCAATTTGTGAAATTGGATTGTTGTCAGAGGCCTGGTTCATCCTTTGGCAGCAGCTCAGGAACCAGACAGATAGATTTACAGTAGATGTAAAGGTGTTAATCCACTCTCCTTGTTCCCTGTCTTTCATGGATTTTACCCCACCCTGTTCACTCCCTTACCTCTACCCCCCTGTGATTTTCCTCATTTTCAGCTGCCACTAGAACTGTGCAGAACTCATCAGGAATGCTACATTAAATCTGGACAGTTCATCCATCCCTCACCTCTTTTTCTTTACCTCCACTCAGGTTTAAGCATTGTCTCAGTCTCACCCCTCCCCTCTCTTTTTAACTTGACTTGGCCTCTTTTTTCTTAATTTTCACTCTCTGTCCCTGCGGTGTGGGACCAGCCACACCTTTCCCTTCATACCACTCCTTCACTCAGATCTCCCTAGACATACCTTTACACTTGTCCTCAGCCTCTCCTCCTCCTCCTTGTTCTCCTCCTACTTTATTGCTACTAGCACCAGCCACATCTTCTGCCCCCTTTCCTGACTGCTGCCTCTCCGTCTGTACCTCTTCTTCCTCTAGTCACAAATAATCTTACCCACCCTTTTCCCACTCCACCCAGCCACTGCCACCATGAACTACAAGAAACTCCTCCTCCCTTACACACCCCTTCTACAACCTCCTTCCCTCTCTCTTATCCCCTCATGGACCTTACAGTAGCCCTTTGCTGGGACCCTTATTAGCCTTATCTTTTCCTGCCTCCACCCTGATTCAGAGGTGGAAAGGGAATGGGTCTTTATCTATTCATAGCCTGAGATGAGTCAGTGCTTCTCTATAAAGTATACAATTTATACAAAGAGGAGAGGAGACAGAAAAAGTGCAAATTTAGGGGTCTTGTTAATTAAGCCCAAAAGCCATCGAGATAGAAATGAAGTGCTGTCTCTCCTTCTGTCAACTGAATCTTCCTCTGTAGCATTTAACACGACCCTTTCCCCTCCCATTATTTACATCTTCTTCTGTTTCTTTCAGCTGCTCCCATTAGGGGTCACCACAGCGAATTATCTGCCTCCATCTCACCCTATCCCTTTGCATTCTCTTCCCTCACACCAACCCTCTGCATGTCCTCCTTCACTACAT